>CAIGRQ010046412.1:0-16167 GCA_903798375.1 Fraxinus sp. D2006-0159
ATTGCGTACACTCCTTTCTTGGTAGACACATATGGTTTCGCCCAATCAACCAGACTTCGGTTTCCATGAAAAGCCTGGCGCCCAAATAGTAATTCCAGTAAAACAACACCAAAGGCATATACATCACATTTTTTAGACCAATAACCTGTTCATCAGAAGAGATTTTAGTATGGCTACATTGATGATAATAATATGATTTTTATACTGAAGAAAGAATCGAAAAGAAGTATCTCAAATTACTTAACCTGAAGCTTTGTATTCTGGTGAAGCATAGCCAATGTACTCGTATGGACCATAAATTTCGCCCATTGGAGTCTCATAACTCTTTCTCGCCTCTTCAGCATAACCAAAGTTGGACAGCTTCGCATTAAATTCCTGACCCATAATGTAACATGACATGATTGTTACTTTTTTCTATGCAAAAATATCTTGGTAAAAGTCAATGCAGCAAGACAAAATAACAAGATTTGATGAACCCACCTTATCTAAAAGAATGTTAGAAGAACTAAAGTTTTTATGTATGATTTTGTTTTCGTGCAAGAAAGAAAGACCTCTTGCAGCACCAATGGCCACCTTGATTCTTGTATCCCAAGAAGGATGCCTACGCAGTCCTGTGAAAGAAAATAAATCCCAATTGTTACCCACTGTTTTGAGATCAGCTTCACAGTTTCAGGAGAATCAGTACAAGATCCTATTTACCTCGTAGATTCAATAGATAATACATTATCAATGCTGTTCAGTAAATTTATGTAGATCAACATGAAAAACACGAACCATTTAGGTTCCGGAAAACCTACAATAAACTCAAGCACATATGACACAAGTACAATTCAGATGCAGTAAGGCCATATAGCAGATGAAGCAAACGTTAACATTTCCAATCAATCAACTGACGCAATGCTCTAGTACACACATCTTATAGGCTGAGACTGCAGCTTCGAGTATTAAAACGCATGTTTCACGCGTATGAAACTAGGCAAAATTTATACTTGCTCATATTTCACTCGTATGAAACTAGTGTAATACAGTTACTGCTATAGGACCAACAACAGACTACCAGCAATAGAAACAGAATAAAAACAGGGAAACCAGAGATGAACATAACTTTTTTCTTACTTTCAAAGATTTTCTAATACTGATATCTTACAAGATTTAAGGCAAGTCTAGCTATTTATACAAACTCATTACATGATAAGTGTATTTTATATACTTATTGGGGGCCTAAAATATAGATATTTGGTAATTCTTTTGACAAAATATATCCTAAATCATTGTATTTTATATTATATAGGTAAAATTCAATAGTTGAACGAGGAATTGGAAAAAGAAAAGAAAAATCAAGGGAAAATGGCAAAGTCCAAAGTTTGAGGACCAAATTGCAAATATTCAATAGTTGATTCGAACAACAAGAAGATACTTTAAAGTTTACTAGGAGACAATTGGATGGAATTATAACTCAAAAATGAATGGAATGTGATACCAAATCTCAACTGCAAATGCACGAATAGAACCTTGAACGCTCTGATACCAAATATATGTTGGCTGAGAGTGCAACTTCGAGTATTACAGCGTTAGTTTCATGCGTAGGAAACTAGGAAAATTTATACTTGCACATATTTCACTCGTATGAGACTAGTGTAATACAGTTACAGCTATATGAAAATTGGGAAAATCCTAACAGCAGA
Organism: Fraxinus sp. D2006-0159; assembly: GCA_903798375.1. NCBI lineage: Eukaryota > Viridiplantae > Streptophyta > Magnoliopsida > Lamiales > Oleaceae > Fraxinus > Fraxinus sp. D2006-0159. The sequence continues at coordinate 1,686 of CAIGRQ010046412.1, forward strand.
CTACCCAGCAACAGAAACAGAAACAGAGTAAAAACAGGGGAAACAGAGATGAACGAGATTAAGGAGATGAACTAAACGTTTTCTTTCTTTCAGAAATTTTCTTATACTGATGTCTTACTCGATTTAAGGCAAGTCTAGCTAAAACACACTACAAAATTACAATTTTAGCCCTCACTAGTTTTACAAATTACATTGACTTTTTAATAAAAACACATTACACAATAACACATCTTCCAGTGAATACCAACGAGCCGTATATTACACTACAAATAAAAGGAAAAAAAAAAGGTAAGAAGAGGAGAGGGATGTTCGAGGAGAAGTGAGAACTTATGCAAACAATTTGAGAAGAAGCCAAAAAAGGACATACTGAAAGTACGTTAAGTTAATGATTCATGGATTTAACAGTGGATAAAGATATCTAAGGATTGTTCATAAATATACAGAAATATTAAGCAGCCATGCCAACTAACTACACATTATTTTAAGTACAACCTACCTCTGAACAAATGGTTAAACAGGCTTCCTTCCGACACGAACTCATATACCAAAAGCAGTTTGTCACCCTCGTCGCAGTAAGCAAGAAGTTTAATCAAGTTCGGATGATGAAGTCGCGACAGATAATTCATATCCTTCTGCGGATTATTGGGTGGTTACTTAAAGAGTTTACGAAGAAATTTTGCATAACTAAGCCATAAGACTCGCAGTAATGGCATAGAAGAACCTACCAACCATTCCTTGAACCCTGGCATACCATTACACTTCCTGACAGCAACAGTCATTCCAGATCCTGGCTCCAATGCAGTAAAAGTGTGTGAGTTGATCAATCCTTCAAAGATAGGACCAAATCGTCCTTCCCCTAAAAAGTTGCCAGGATGAAAGTTTCTGGTTGCATATTCTAATTCATTGAAAGAAACGGGCAGAGCATCGTGCAACTGCAATATACTATCTTCAGGTCTCGGTCTTGGAGAAGGAAGGGGGATGCTTGAGCTGAAAGAAGCTGAAGCAATGTTGGATTTGCTGAGAATTTATGCAAATGAATCATAGCAACATGAACATAAACTTACGAGGTTCACACGCACAATCATAAAACAAGTTTCTCCACATGTACATATTTGGTGCAAAATAGTCTCACAGAAAAGATAGGACCCCATAGACTCCAATGTCCATAAACACAATATTTAAAATGACTAATTTGGTAGTGAAAAAAGGAAAATAAAAATTAGTATAGAAGTATCACCATTTAATCGTCATGACGTCCTAATTTCTTCATTATCACAAAAAGTATACGAGATGTACCTTGAGGATCCCGAAATTGATCATGAAGTGGAGAGGTGAAACTGAAATCTGACGAAGTAGAGGCGAGGCTGGGATCCCTGGAGTGTGCACGAGCAAGTTCCCGTAGCTCCTCTCTCCGTAGGGTGGCTGTAACCAGCCTCTCCCAGTTGTCGAAGTATCTATTCATATTATCTAAACAAACACGTGAAGAGGATGAATAGAAATGAAAATGAGAGGTTTTGCAGCGGATTAACACACAAAACAAGCCCACTCTGCAGAAATGAAAAGGAGAATATATGGTTTGGTCACGCAGCTCGATCAAAGGTGTACAGAAAACACACCGAAGTTCGGTTGAAGATGTACAGAAAATCACCAACAAAACAAAGGAAGATGAACAATTGTGACGTCCAAGTCTAGATGAATTTGTCCAAGTCAACTTCAATCAAATTATTCAATGTCAGACAAAATTAGTTCAGTTGGGCCTTTAAGCTCTTGTTTGACTTTTTCTCTAAACCTTTATATATATATATACTTATTTTTTAATCACTCATTAGCATGATAAAATATTCTGCGCGTAAATTCAAAATTTCCTATTCAAGTAGGAGCTAAATATGGAGACCAAAAGTGTAGGAAAAAAATGGAACCGTTTAGTGGTGGCAATCGAGCCAAGCGGCTCGTCGGCTCGTACTGTAGCTGCTCACGAGCCTCTCGGACTTGTAAAAAAACGAGCCCGAGCACAAGCCGAGCGTGCTCGACTCTTTTTTGACGAGCGACTCGTCTAAATTTTTTTTTTCTTTTTTATATATATGGAAGGATAGTTACAAAAAATCAAAAAAGGCGAGCCTAGCTCGGCTCGGCTTGCTACAATACAAGTTCGTGGGCCGGGCCGAGCCGAGCTCACCCACGAGCCACGAGCTCGAGCTCGAGCTCGTGGGTAACAAGCCGAGCTCGTGGGCAACGAGGCTCGTTTAACTCTAGAACTGTTCGGGTTCGATTCCATTCGATTTCGGGATTCCGTACAATAATTAATTTTTTTTATATTACAACAACACTACATTAATTTGACTACGACATATTCACTCTTCTCTTACAAAATAACGTAGTCCAATCTCGTGATATATTTTACACCTCTCTTTGTTGAGTTTTTAATATATTTGATCGTTAAAATCATAGGGAGAGGAAGATGACTAGTTCACAATAATGTGAACTGTTAAGTGATGTAAACTCAATTTTTGATAAATATATATAAATGAGAAAGTATAATTATTTTTTGTTTTCGAAATCCTTTACTCACCGAGTTATCGACTCATATTTTTCAACGATTATCTTATCAGGTAGCATGACTTTTGGTAATTTGGGAGAGCGTGTTGATTTTAGAGTCACAAGCACATGACAGTTTTAGAGCCCCATTTGTCATAGCTTTCGATTTACCTTTTACTTCTTGTAAAAGAGTTTTTGAAGGAAGTAACTTTAATTTTTGTATTGATAACTAATTTTAAAAGAGATTTCTATCTCGAAAATGCTTTTAGAAAAAATCACATTATATCAGTTTCCTCTATAAACTCTTTCAACTACGAGAAACGTTTTCATAAAATTAATCAAACGACTCCAAAGTAACTTTTGGGTCTCAAAAGCTCATTTTGACTTTTCAAAAGTCATGTCAAACGGGTCCTTAATTATTGTGTCATTTGAATTGAACATATAAATATCATTTTGAGCCTACATTCTTTTGACATAAAATGATTTTTCGCTCGGTAGAACGTCAAGTTAGTCTTCGTGGTGGTTCGATATCTAACTGGCATTCACTATTGGCCCATGTTACGTTTCGGGTCCTCTAGGATGATTCGAGTTGGTTCTTGTCAACTATAATTTCCAATTGAACTAAAAACCTGATCCAAGGTGGGAAAGTTGACACCACATTTTAAGTGACTTTTTAATTTTTTTTCTTATTTATAATTTATGTCCCCAACTTTTTTAATTGCCTTTTTATTCTCAAATTAATATAAGTTATCTTGATGAAGATTCTATTCAAAAATTTCGTCACGATGAAGTAAAAATACTTATTTATATCTCGTATCTTTAAATAAGCAAATTAAAAAAATTAAGATTAAATTATCGTCCCTCATTTTAAAGAATGATAACCATACTTTTGAACAAAAACTGTAATTAAGAACAAAATTTGCTAGTTAACGAAAGCTTCAGGATAAGAAAATAATAAAAGGAGTTTATATAGATATAAATGTGAAACAGAATAAAAACTAAAAACCTTGAATACAACTAAAATGTTATATATTTTGTGAATATAACTATTCTTTTATATGACATGTTGCCGAGTTGACTATTGAGATGTCCGTATCAAGCACCTTTGCACCTATACAATAATACAACTCTCATTAGAGAAAGTGACATTTGAGAAAAGTGGGACTAAATTATTAATGTAACATTGTCCAAATAAAAAATTTAACTTACCATTACTTGCAATAAAAATTGATGATTGGGTACCCCTTTAGGGGTGGCCGAATTGGTGAAGTGGTAAGCACGGAGATCGAATATCACAAATTCGAATTTTCTGTCAACATTTTTTCGGTCGAACCCGTCGCACCAGGCTTGCATTGTGCGGTTTATCCCTCATGTGTAGTTTGCGGGCTACTACACATGGAGCGGGTTTTATCCAGTGCGCATTTAAGGGTAGCGGCTGCAGGTTTCTATGTTAAAAAAAAAAATAGATATTAGGTATTTAAGAGATCTGTTTGTGTATTGGTAACTTGTTATTTCTAAACATATTTTATACAACTTTCAAATAAAACAGTACCTTTAAAAAAAAGCGACTTTTAATTTAGTGTGAAAATAAATAATAGCTTAATTTTAACTTTCGTGGAAACTCGCAGTAACAAAAATGAGTTAATTTAACTAATGGTCACTGAAGTTCAAGCAAAATTTTAAAATAATCACTAAAGTTAAATAATGTTACACAATAGATCACTCCATTAGCTTGTTAGTTTAATGTTAAAAGAAGCGATTTGGGTTTATTTGGTCAATTAGATTTATTTTTCCGACTAAAACTTGTAATATGTAATTTCATGTCATGGATACGATGATCGCAAGTCAATGTCAAATCTTGAAGTGGATCTCTTTGAGAGCGTGCTTGGGAGTTTTTTTTTTTTTTTTAATCGGTTTTGACCGTTTTTGAATAATACCGTTTATGAGTGATTGAGAAATCGGTGCTAGTTAATTATTTTGAGCACCCCCAAAAAAATAACATGTGAAGTGCAATTTTGAGCATTTCTCTCAATCCACCAAATCGATGGGTTTTGCCTGTTTCTGAAATTCTCTTCCAAGACTACCCTTCATAAATTAATCATTACCAAACCCACCATAACTTATACAAAAGAAAATCTTATATGTCATTCCTTCCAAACATTTGTTCTCTGTTCTTCTCCACTCTTTCCTTTTGGGTTATTCACCATCGATCCCCCTTCAAAGTTCAACCTCTCTCTAATTTCTATAATATAACATATTATATTATATTGTAGAATGTTGGATTTTATATCTTAATATTTCTGTTTTCTACACAGTAATGGAGCAAAAATGATTGAATTAATCTTCTCCACCAGGCCTTTTAATCTTCTCTGCCAAGTCTATAAGGCCTCACCTCACATGAGGTGGGTCCACATCTTCTCCGCTAGGCCTTTTAATCTTCTCTGCCAGGCCTGTAAGGCCTCACCTCACAGGAGGTGGGTCCGATGCAGACCCACCTCATTAAAAAAATACCTCCAAAACACCCACCCACCCATCCACCCATGTGTTGTGAGATAGCCCGTAAAAGATCTGACAAAATGGATCTGGTAGCCTGGTGGCCGGCACTTCTCAAAATGATTAGCCATTTTTCTGTTTCTGTCAACCAAGTGAATGTGACCTTTCTGTTTCTATACATTGATGTTTTGTGTTGGCATATAACAAATTAGTAGGGTAATTTTGAGATCTCAGGACAAAAGAAAATGCTCCTGAATTGCTTTACAATATACTCTTTCAAATCTAAGGCGAGGTCTGCTATTAGTAGTTATTGATGTATAAAAAGAAGCAAACTAGTATTATTGCAATTATATAACATGGGTATATATATATGTAATTTTTTTTTAAAACATCTTTTCGGACCGCTGGATAATGAACTCCTAAACATGAGTTGGAGTGTTTCAAGAACTGCTACTAAGAAGCGCCCCAAAACCCATCCGCTCATAAACGTTCAAAATCGATACTTCAAAAAATGCTCATAAACACTACCCCGAAACTCGGAAGCAGGTCTTGAAGGAATGATTAATTATGTAATATTATTTAATCATAGTGATATGGATTATAAAAAAACTTTAATAACCAATTTGAAATTTCATGAACTTCAAGGACCATTGTGAAATTTACTTACAAATATTTTAAGTCCCCATTCTCATTTCTTAAAATTCATTTCCAAACACACATTTTGCCCCCGTTTATTGTTGATCAACAGGGACGGAACCAAATGTTATGAATTGTAGGGTCAAAAATGAAAATTTTCGGGTAAAAAATGAAAATTATGGAGGTCAAAAAGTGAAAATTCTTGTTATAAAAAAAAATTGTGGGATCAACCGACCTCACAAGATCCCATGTGGGGATATCCGTCCATGTTGATCAACATCAAAATTTTAATATATTTTGACAAAAAAAATAATAAAATAAAATGTGGTTGAAAAATTATGAATCTCATAAAATATGTTATTAAAATTAATTGTCGACTTTGAATTGAGATTTTTATTAAATTTTAATTTTGACCAAATAAGAATTTTATTAAATTCACAATTTTTATTAAAAAATTATGAAAAAAAATCTAATTTTTATTCAGATCCAAAACAAACTGGGGCTAAGTTTCGTCAAAAATACCGGCGAAAAGCACGCGCTTTCGTGCTACTTTGGTCAAATTTATTTCTTTATTGTTACGTTGGAATAGTGTTCAGAACCGACATATTTGTACACCCTCCCTCAGATATTATGATGATTTCAATTAACGACCCAAATAGTATTCTACCACTTGGCGTAGTCGCGTAGACTTGAATTCTGCCGTTTTGTCAACTTCGAATTCCTCTCTCTTCTTCTTCTCCAAATTCAAGCTTCAGATGTAATACTGCAAGGTGCGCCTAATTTTTATTTGTATTGTATTTTTAGTTAGTCTCGCTTCTAGCATCGTTTCGAGTTCGAATCACTAATTTTGTTTCAGTTTCTGCTTGATCTGTTGTGTAATGCATTTAGATCTGTGTAGTATGCGTGTGTTACAGTAGTTGATTCGTAGTTAAATGGAGGCCTAAATTTTGAGAGGCGAAAATTCTTTGCTCTGAGTGAGAATTTCTGGTTTGTCACTGCTTGATGAGTTGGGAAAATTGAATTTTGAGATGGTTTGATCTGATTAAGTGAAATTAGGTACTTCAGGATGCAATCTGAACTCTGTTTTTACTCAATTTTTCATAAAACAGGGAAGTCTCACCAACGAACTAGTAAGAAGATTTTGCTTCAAATGAAAAATATTTCATTTCATTTAATATGGATAGTTACTGCATTTATTTACTAGAGTGAGTAGGTCTAGTTAATCCATCAGTTTTCCTGTCATACTGGTTTTAATGAAATAAATGTTAGAAGAAAGCTATTTTGATGAAAAAGGAAGAAGCTATTTTTCCATCCTGAATTTTACCAAAATTCTTCTAAGAAAAACCTCACCCATTTACCCATATAACATGTAGTTTAGTTTGGGTTGTGTAAAAGATGTCATTATATGCGCAAATAGGCATATTTTTAGTAATTTTTTCATAGGAGTATAGTAGAATGAAGTTGTCCAATGATTCTGCTTTGACCTTTTAGAGAAAATGAAATTGCCTTTTTTTGGCAATTCAGAAATTGATGTTAATGAAGCTTATAAGATTCTAATAGGACAAAAAAAGAAATAGTAATGAAGAATCATGTTTATTGGTGTTTCCATTTTTTCTTTCACCATTTTCTTACATTCTTTTCCTGTTTCTTTTTGGTTTGTTTGTCACAATTTGGGAGGAAAAAGCTCTAAATTTTGTTCTTGGATAACTGAAACTAACTCAATTTTAACCTACTAATATAGTTCCAAGTATAAGCCTTATTTCCAAACAAAAGAGTAACACCCAACTACATAATATGTATGGCACCATGATGGTGTGAGTTCTAACGGCAATGTATAAACCAAGTCACTTGCGCAGCAAAATCATTGTTCCGTTTTATTACTTGCAGTGAGTTCTGTGATATGAAATGCAGGAATGAGTTTTTGAATCAATGAAAATTGATAAGATTGATTTGCGGACAAACAATAAGGATAAAAACCAGATTACTATTGTATTCAGAATCAAAGTTTTAACTTGGTATATCAGCGATCGAAAATTTTGGCTTCAGAACCAGTGATGTCATTTACCATGAAATATCCCAAGACAGAAATATATTCCAAATTCTCTCGATAGAAAAAGTGTTATAATAGTAGTAATATTCTTTTCCGAACCAATAAATCCGAAGTTGGCCTGCATGGATAACCAGAGGATCTAGATTACAAAACTTTGTCTTAACTACATATGCTACAACAAAAAATGCAGGGTGGCAATTGCAAGACTTGTCACTTCTTTTTTGACAAACCAAGTAGTTTTTTCAACTTCAGAAGATATTTGATTGTATTTTCATATTTCCTTACTTCATTCATTTGCCGTTGCAGACATCATTACATACAGATGAGCCCTGGTTTTTCCAAGTTCACCTTCATGATAGCTGGGTCTGCGTGTGTTGATGCACACCAGTAATGAACAGAAATGAAGAAATCGTATGGCAGTGTTCTAGCCACATCATTATTAACGTTATTAGTTCTTGGGTATTTTGCAGTTAAAAATCCCATCAAGGAAAGTTATATCACAAGTCCATATTTCAACACGACAAATCCTCTTGAATGGATAAATCAGGGTGCTTCACCTGCACTTCTCAATCCAGAAAATGTTTCCCAAGTGATTTCTACCAAAGCTGTAGTCTCCGATCTCTTTGCTCAAAGGAACTTGTCGAATGAAGAACAGCAATCGTTGCACACATGGAACCATCTGAAACAATTGATTACACATGCTAAGATGTTACCCAATGCTCTCGAAGCCATTAAGGAAGCTGGTGTTGCATGGAACAATCTTATGACCTCTTTCAAAGAAGAAAAACTTAACGTTAATGGAAGTGTACTGAAGAGAGGAAAAGAGAAACAATGTCCTCATTTTCTTAGTAAAATGAATGCCTCTAAACTTGATGATAATGGCTTTGAGTTGCGGCTTCCTTGCGGTTTGACTCAAGGTTCTTCAATTACATTTATTGGCATTCCAAATGGTCTTCTTGGTAATTTTCGGATTGACTTGACTGGTGAACCACTTCCAGATGAACCCGACCCTCCTATCATTTTGCACTATAATGTTAGACTCCATGGTGATAAAATAACCGAGGATCCTGTAATTGTTCAAAACTCCTGGACAGGTGCACATGACTGGGGCGAAGAGGAGAGATGTCCATCTCCTGACCCTGCAAAAAACAAGAAAGGTACATGCCTTTCACTTCTTCCTGTCCTTGGCAAATTTGGATAGAATAGGATTGTCTTTTTTGCTTCAGTGAGATTTATGTTTATATTTTGTTGTATGTGATGGATGATGCTATTTCCTCTTATGTCAGTGGATGAGCTGGATCAGTGCAATGAGATAGTGGGTAAAGATGATAACCGAACTATCAAAGCTAGCCGACAGTCCAATGGGGCTACAAAGTTTTCTATGGTTCAGGATGGGAAACCGAGAAAGTCCTTTCCTTTCAAGCAAAATTATCTGTTTGTTGCTACACTCAGAGTGGGATCAGAGGGATTACAGATGGCAGTTGATGGAAAGCACATAACTTCATTTGCTTTTCGTGAAGTACTGACTCTCTCTCTCTCTCTCTCTCTCGTCCAATGTTCTTTACCAATATTAGTTAATTTACGTTGCTTATATCATCTGTGCGTACAGACTTTGGAGCCATGGCTTGTTAGTGAAATAAGGATTTCAGGAGACATAAATTTAATTTCCGTTGTTGCTAGTGGCTTACCAACATCGGAGGATCTAGAGCATATAATTGACTTGCAAGCTCTTAAAGCAACCCCACTTCCTCCAAAAAGACCACTGGAACTCTTTATTGGTGTGTTCTCTACTACCAACAACTTCAAGCGTAGAATGGCAGTTCGAAGATCATGGATGCAGTATGATGCAGTCCGGTCAGGACAAGTTGCAGTTCGTTTCTTTGTTGGTCTGGTAAGTGTGACTTTTTTTTATCTAATTATATTTTTGACTGGGATGTTATGAACCTATGCTGTGTATAAACATGCTTTCTTGAGCATTCACAAAAAAATAAAAAAATTATGAATGTATCTATACTCTCGTGACAAAACTATGAGAATACTCATTTCCTCGGAGTTTTATTTTATTTTCTTAAACTTTTTTTTTGTGAAAACTAAATCAATTTACATCATTCCTACAAAGTTGATTCAACTTGCCAAGTCATTTATTTGTCTAATTGAAATGTAATCTGTGGCCTGTAGCATAAAAACCAAATGGTGAATGAGGAGCTCTGGAACGAGGCGCTGACATACGGAGACATCCAGCTGATGCCGTTCGTTGACTACTACAGCCTTATTACATGGAAAACCATAGCCATCTGTATCTTTGGGGTAAAGTCCTGTTCCGTTCATAACTCATGTAGTACTCCTCCCATGTAGCTGATTACATCATCTCTTCACAGACGCAGGTCATTTCCTCAAAATTTGTCATGAAAACAGATGATGATGCATTTGTTCGTGTTGACGAAGTCTTGCTTTCTTTACAAAGGATCAATACAACCCGTGGTTTACTCTATGGTCTCATCAATTCAGATTCCCACCCCCACCGGGATCCGGATAGCAAGTGGCATATTAGTCTTGAGGTAATTCGTCACATTAATTATTACTATAGTTATTGAAATTTAACACCCTGCCTCAAGTCGCACAAAAAAAAAATAAAAAATTAGTAGCCACAGTAAGGGATTGAAAATCAGAAATTCAGAATATCACAGGAGAAACACCAATAAATTGTCGTGCATTTCAAAATTAGAGAATATAATAAGGAATTTTTTACATAATGATGCCCATACAACTTCCACATTCACAATTTACATGAAGTTCCCAGCACAAAAAAAACTAGACTTATTCCAATAAATATTGTGGTCGACACAAATAGGAAAATGATGATACAAGTGTAAAAACGATCGTGTATTTGAGCCACCAAGTGAATTTGACGAAGTATCTATATTATTACATCAACTTTAACTTCTCTGCGACTTTAACACTACATGCTGGGATATCAAATAGATAGGTTACTTAGGTTTCGCTCGAGTTGAGAAATTTTCAATGTTCGAAGTAATCTGAGCGACTAGACTGACCTGAATTCTTTTGGGCTCAGCGTCCGAAAACCCCCTCCCCCACCAACATGTTTTTTTTTCCTGGACCTGCTATATATTTGGAGTGGGAGGTTGGGAAATTAGAAATAATTGGCATGTTTATAGTTTGTAAATGTACTACTGGTGCTATTGGTCGATTTCTTTATCACACAAATTCATTATAATGGTGTGTTTTAACGCATGTGATGAATCTCACTCCCTGTTTATCCAAAAATCATTTTAAGGAATGGCCTGAAGACACTTACCCTCCTTGGGCGCATGGTCCGGGTTATGTTGTGTCAAGTGATATAGCAAAGGCAATTTACAGGAAGCAGAGAAAAGGACGCCTAAAGGTAAAATGCAGATTTGCAATTATTCTGTGTAACTGTTATTCTGATTGTGTTACAACTCATTCTGGCAGATGTTCAAGCTAGAAGACGTTGCTATGGGAATCTGGATTGCAGATATGAAGAAGAAAGGCTTAAACATCACGTACAAGAGTGATGACCGGATTTTTAACGAGGGTTGCAAGAACAGTTATGTTGTTGCTCACTACCAAAGTCCCCGAGAGATGCTCTGTCTGTGGCAAAAGATTCAAGAGAAACAGAGTGCAGAATGTTGTGGTGATTAACCCTATATATTAAAGATCCAGAATACGCCAAACCAAGAAAAAAACGAGGTAGATTAATGTCATGCTTTTAGAAGAATTAACGAGGTTACGTTAGTAGGAGATTACTCAGTAACATGCATAGTAACTAGGAATTGTTATGCTGTCCAATTTGGATGGCAATGAGGGATTTTTATCATATGTAGAGGAAAGTGCCATTGTATAGAGCCATCAAATTGACCTTTGCTGGACAATAGCCACGGTTTATTACATTCTATTTTTTGTGCAGAAAAAGAGGGGGTTTCCTCATTAAAAATTTTGTGCTATTAGTAACGACCAGGGGCCTGTGCTTAAGCCGTTGTACTATACTTACTTACCCAAACCTTTCCTCTTTGAGTGAGCCTCTTGGGGATGCAATAGAATCCATGAAGAATAAGATGGACAAATGCTTTCTCAAAGCAGACATCACACATGAAATCGGCTTGGGTTGATACAAATATGCATTATCATAGTATTCCTTGCCAATTCATACCTACAATGCTGATCACGTGATAGCTCATTGATGAAGGAAGAAGCTACGAAATGAACATACCAACATCATAAAAGTCGACAACCCAAAAATTAAATCATGTATAGAAACTAAAAGATTCACTCTTCGTGCTAGTACCATGCGACCTTTGGATCTCCAACATTTGCAGTAAGTTTTCATCAAATCAAGTGCAAATCTATCGTGCCAAGAATCCATGACGACTAATGGCGATATCAAAAGCCTGCATTCGTTCTCCATGAGCAAAACCATTGCGATCAGAACAAGAAATTTCATTAATGTGGAGATCCATGCAAGTCTTGACAAGCACTTCACCAAGTTCATAATTAGAAGATACAAGCAAGTTCATAAAATTGAGAAGCAAAAGAACAAGAAATGGAATCATGGCTTCAAGATCTGAAACAGAATACTTACAACAGCAGTGCAAGTCGGGTCCTCTTGAATTGATTTCTGCAGAGTGCTTCCATAAAACAGGCACTTCTTATTTTGATCATCTACCAGCATAGCATGCAACTGTTTTTCTGAACAAATCACTGAAAGCCTCGGTTTTATAGGCGTCTCATTAAACTGATCAAGTTCAATGGCTCTGATATGTCAATACAGATTGAATATACATCTCTAATCATCAAAAAAACGACTTAACCAAGAATGCCAATAAACAACTTTTTCAAGCATCAGAAAAGAAATTTTCTTGCAATGATAAAAAGGCGTAACCTTCTTCCTCAGTCTTCTATTCCGAATATTTCGCACTCCATCCTAGTATTAGCTTTTGCTTCAATCATCAGTGGTTTCATAACTAAATTTAGACAAAGCATACAACTTTAATCAACCAAAATTAAACGCCAAGATTGTATTGAAGTGCTAATTTCGCTAACTTCCCATTATTTGCACGCCGAACTTTTTTAATGTCTTATAAGTGCAATATCTTTATAAATGAGAGGTGGGGACTAGAAATCAGGTCTTTCGCCAAATCGGATACCACGTTGAACCATCACGTCTAAATGCTTGAGGTGTTCAAGCCGGTTTTCTATTATGAAACTCCATGGTGTACATTGGCATTAAACTCATAATTGAAGAAAAATATTAGTTTTGAAGATAAAAGGAGGAAAGAAATGATTAGTATACTCACTTATGGTGATGATCATTAATGAAGTTACAAAAATCAAACCCAAAGATTTCACGAGTCTTGAATTTGAATCCAGCAGTAAAACTATGCATAGCCATGAACGCATCAACAATGCTTCAACCCAGAAAAATGCTTAGGAATGCGAAATCCAGGCAAAATTCAGCAAATTGTTCTGTGTCATTTATCAAACAGATTGTTAACAAGAGCTAATGCATTGATTGAGAAAATGGTTAACTTTGTTGGGTTTCTCTGAATAAAATGAATCTTCTAGGAGAATTGTTAGAAGATCAGTCCAGCTTGGTTTTGAAATTTCGATGTAAATTGTTGAAGAGAAGAATGGGAGAATGAGAATTGCCATCTTCCGGAATTTTAAGAGGACTGGTTATGATTTATTATTATGAAAATTTTCACTTTTCGTCCTCGGATCTTTAAGAAAATATAACAAATGTACTTTCAATCTCACAATCCATTCTTTTAACTTTCCATTATGTAGCAAAACTTGTATTTCTATCCATTTTGATCATCAAAAATAAAAGAAAGCAATAAAACTACACATAAAATTAGAATATATTGCAAATGAAGTCCCGTAATTTTTTACAAATAGTAAAAGTAAGTTTCACTTAAAAAGAATTAAATAAATATATACATAAAAAAAAAAAAAAAAGAATTGAAAAATATTTCATCTTTCTCTCCCCTTTCCCCCACCCATTCTAGTGGGAGTGGATTAGGATGAGGGGGGTTGGGTGTGTTTTAATTTTTATTATTCCTATTTTTTATTTCTTTATTTTTGTTCTTGATTTTTTTCTCCCTCTTTTTTTTTGTTACTTTTATTTTATTTTATTTTATTTATTAATTTGTTTAAATCAAGCTAAAGTTACAATAATTATTGAATTAATCTATTTGTACAACCGAGGTTCACAACCACTCACATGCATGTAGGGTCCGCATGTTTAAAAAAGCCAAAAATAAGAAAGCGGACCCCCCATGTGAGTGGTTGTGAATCGACGTTGTCAACCGACGTTGTACACGTAGCATGGTTGATAAAAATAAAACTACACATAAAATTAGAAGGATAATTCTACTCCAATAGGGGGCCGCAAGGTGTCCATTATGGACACCTTGATGTACAAGAAGCACAACCCAATAAATATATACATAAAAAATAAAAAATAAAAAAAAAAATAAAAATAAAAAAAAAAAAAATTTTGAAAAATATTTCATCTCTCTCTCCCCTTTCCCCCACCCATTCTAGTGGGAGTGGATTAGGATGAGGGGGGATGGGTGTGTTTTAATTTTTATTATTCCTATTTTTTATTTCTTTATTTTTTCTCTCTTTTTTTCTTACTTTTATTTTATTTTATTTTATTTATTTATTTGTTTAAATCAAGCTAAAGTTACAATAATTAATTTGCTCAAAATTTGACTTTTTAACAGTAAA
>CAIGRQ010046433.1:0-13936 GCA_903798375.1 Fraxinus sp. D2006-0159
GACTCCAGATTGAGTAGATAAGCTAGGGTGGCAGAAATTGTTGAGGGTGATAGCCATCAGCTTGTTTCCCAGCGTTGTTAGACTTGATGCAAGGTACACTTGATACTTTTTGATTGGATAGTACTAGAGAGGATGTCTTGCGTTGGGTGAAAAATTGCATGGAGTCTTCTCTGTTAGGAGTGCTTGGAAGTCTCTTCGACTTGGCGACCCTAGGGTAACCTGGCATCACATTATATGGTTCCCTAAGTGTATTCCCCATCATGAATTCATCCTTTGGTTAGCAATCCAAGGTGGCCTTTATACACAGTTAAGGCTTCTTCGTTTTGGTTTGTTACAATCTATGAATTATGTGCTATGTGGTTGTTCGGTGGAGGANTGTGGTTGTTCGGTGGAGGATTTGGATCATCTCTTCTTTACCTGCCCATTTTCTGAGCATGTTTGGCATGGTGTGGATGCTAAATATAACCAGCCTTGGATGGAGCAATTTCGTGAGAAATCTATGCGCTCCATTGTTATTCGTTTGATGTTTGCAGCTTCGATTTATGCTATTTGGCATGAGCGTAGTTCTAGAACTCATGGTGGGGCTCCTAAACATGAGTCTATTGTTATTCAAGACATTATTTTTTCTGTTTCCGTACGAGTGAATCTATGTAGGGGCTTAGTTCCATCTGATGAGAATAGATGGTTCCAACGCTCACGAGGCTTTTCTGCCAATATTTTTTTTATTGTTGTGAATAGATTATTAGCACTATCTATTGTTTGTGCTAGGAAGCATATTTTCTAGCCTTGTTTTTCTAGGGTATACGCCTATGATCTTGTATTTTTCTTTCGTACTTTGGATATACACTTATCTTATCCAAAAAAAACTTCCAGTTTTTTATTCCTAGAATTTGATACTTCAAACCTCCAAATCTTCTATGATATTCTCCAAAGTTAATACTACACAAATGGGTGGACACTTTCTTTTAATTAAATCAAGAAATTAATTTTGGATTGGACAATTGAACGGAGTAAGAAAAATAATTTTATCTCTCTTATTCTCTCCCCAAATTTGAACATTGGAATAATTATTGTATTATGCTTTGTTGTGTTCAGTAGGAAGTCTAGGTTCTATTTAATCTCTATAATTAACCAATCTATATACAATAAGAGTTCCAATTTCAAATAGAAATCTTAATTAAAATCCAATTTGGAGTTTCAATTAAAATCCAACTCCAATTAGTTTATATTTAATTATGCCCTTGTTTGAACTCCATTCTTGAATTAATGCATTTTTCTCTTCCTGATTTTCAATCACATTTTTCAATAAAATAATATTACATGTAAATTTAAACTTTTTTCCTTCTTTTTTAACTACACATTCTAAAAAATCACTATTCCAAAACATATTTTTCTCAAATTTTAATTTTGATGGAACCTACAAGGGCTATATGTATAGTCCTAAAACTTCAATTACAATTACAATTAAGTTTACAGCTTTCATAATGACTACAATTTAAGTTCAAAACTTTATTGTAACTATAATTAAACTCGAAACTCTTAATAATAATTTTTATTAAGTTCCAATACTTTATAGAGTTACCACAAGAGCTTGATCAGATATATATTATTCAAACTCCAATAATTAGATCATGTCTAGTCAATCCTAGACCACCAAATTTAATTATTAGTCATTGCGTTTTTCACTAAAGGCAAAATACTGCACTTTTAGAATATATAAGATCACATAAGCAATGGAATCTATAATACTTTCTTCTGACATTCCATATATATATATTTTATTCTCGTCCGAAATTTGATAATTAGGAATGAGTATAAATGACCATTTTGCCCTTCTAATTATTCTTACAAACTTAAATATCATTTTTTTCAATGGTCCTGCAAACTAATCACATAGTTTAGCCTCGCTAAGCATTGAGCTTAAATTTTAATTGTTCAATTAAAAACATTTATGTAGTCACTCTACCTATTTTTTAGGGTGACGGTTTTTGACGCTAATTCATATTCTATACTTTACTCATTATCAAACTCTCAACTCGATGAGATATTTGACCAAATAAACTAATCTCACCGTTGATTAATCCAAAAAGCATTAAAATCATAAAAGATATACATAATGTAGTCAAAGGATTTAGATGAAATACACGGTAATCAAGTAGAATTTAATTCTCAGTACGCTCATACTATAGAATTTAACTTGACAGTGGTACGTTCAATGTACTCAAGTATACTAGTATCACCTTTAAATATTTCTACGATAAGGAGAAATTGCAAATTTGTAGCGAACCGGTCAATATTACAACCATTCGTAAAAGGTGTCAACCCTAATACATTGGTTGTAAATAAATTACTTATGATCAAAATATAAGTTGTGTCATACTGTATTTCTCAACGCAAGCAATCAACTTATATTATTGCGAGTGATCGTAGGTATTTTAATTGGCTTGCTAAAAAATAAATAAATAAATAACACAATTTATTTATTATAGAATATTATTTTATCACATCAAAATATACTATTTGGGCATACATCCTAGCAATTTGATCCTCATCCTCATCTAAAAAGAAGGAAAGGTCCAAGTTGGGTAGGTAAGGCCTTTGAATAATAAGGTGGAAGGTACTGCGAACAAGAAGTAAAAGACTAAACATTCAATTGGTGTCCGTTCCCGTAGACCTTTTCTGTCGCTATGAAGAGCTTACACGTAGTTTTCTTAGGGCTCTTCCTAGCTTTAATACACGGGCTACTATGAGGCTGCATATTTCTTTCAACCATGTATGGAAAGACTTACCCTAGTACTTAAAGCCACATCATAGAGGGTTGAGGATAGAAGACAGTCTGGGATTAAAACCACAAAAACATGTTCTACACCGACTGAGCTGAAGGATAGGAGAGAGAATGGCAAAGCTAATGGAGGATCTAGAGACTTCCAAAAATTGTATATCCAAATTTCGAGCAGAATAACTTTCAGAAAAGGGTTGATTAGATCAACTTGACCAGTAACACCATCTAGTTTTATGGGTTACCTCATTTAAACTCGAACACACATATCTCAAGATTTATCTCAAATTTCCAACTGCTAAAGTAGCAAAAATTCTACTGAAAATCCAAACATTCTAATAACGTGTTGGAAAAAGTTACAATGAAACTGGGAACATATTTAAGGAGTTGATGGGGAAGTGTCCAAACCATGGGATACGCAAGGATAATCAGGTAGAATATCTCTACAATGGACATTTACTACAAGCTAAATCTTAGGTGGATTCTTCAACAAACGTCCCTATAATCAGTCAATCAGTTCAACAACATTTGGACTTATTTAAGTTGCTTGAAGTACACATTCCATGTTTTCATCAGAGAGAGTAGACCCAAAGAAAGCTGCCAGAATTCATGAGCTGGACAACATAGCATCTACCAATGCGCATATTGCTGCTTTGATAAAGCAGTTAAAGTTATTGGTAAAATCTCAAACACAAGGAGCAAATGCAGTGATGGTTATTTTGATATGTGAAAATTGTCGAGCTAATCGTGCTATATAGAGTTTATTATTGCTAGCTTCTCCAGAAGAATTAGTAAATTACATTCAAATTGTTCCATCCCCAAACTTCAGATAGTTTGATAATCAACGATGGGGTAGTTCAAATAATCTTCTACTGGAACGAGGACCAAGTTTGGGAGAGATATTTCAATAGTATATGTAGAAAACAGATAAAGTATTCCAATAGATTGAAACAAATATTCAGAATCAGCAAACGGATATTAGAAAGTTGGAAACACATGTATAAATAGCTCTGCAATTCTCAAAATGTACACTGGGATCCTCGCCTAGTAATACAAAGATAAATTCTAAAGAACAAGTGATAACAATAAAAGTATTGAAAAAAGATCTACGAAGTGCGCCTATAAAAAAGCACATGTACCTCCACTTCCATTCTCCCAAGAATTTCGAAAGAAGTCGAAGGAGAAAAATATTAAAGATTTCAAGAATATGAGAAGGACAATAAAAGAAATTAAAAACACAAAATCATCCACGAAGAATATATTGAATAATCCACAAAAGAACTTGAAGATTTGACAAGAAGATTTTGTTGAATTTTTATAAAAATTAAACTTTATAAACTTCACATAATTGCCAAGATCTCTATGTCAAATCACCAAGAAAATTAATTAATGCGGAACATACCTTAATCCATTGATTTGTATCTTGATTTCTTGTTCTTCAATTTAATTGCTTCAAATCTTCTTCTTGATTCTTGATTGTGATAAGCATCTTCCTCTTCAATATGCTTCCTCTTCACTATACTTTCTCTTATATGATTTCTACACATATAGTCCGCCCACACTTAATTCTTTATTAGATCATTTCAATTTTGGGATTAACTTTAAGATAGCATTTATACACAATTAATTACATATGTCAGCCTACATGACAAATTAAATAATTTCTCAACAATCTCCCACTTGGGCCACATATGTTACCTTACAAATGTGTATAACCTTATAAGCTCAAAACTTTTGCTATTATAACCAAAAGCATGTCCGAACAATCTCGTCTATTGATTATATAAATATAGGATCAAAGTGGTTTTCGTTACAAATATCATAACTAAACTCATCAATGGTCACGTATAAAATCTGTAAATCATACTTGACTATAATATGGCTTCTGCTAAGTTTGAAATTAGACATTTTGATGGAAATTTGATTTCAATATGTGGAGTCAAAAAATGAAGGCTATTTTAATGCAAATGAGATATGTTAGAGCTTTATATGATTGCTAGCATGCTAATTTACTTTCTGCAAAGAAAATTGAACTTGTTCTGTTGCTTCGAGTACTATTTTCTTGTACTTATGTGAATATGTGAAAGTATTGGTGAAACAAAAATTGCTTCTGAATTGTGGACCAAACTATAAGCAAAATATGTGACAAAAACTACTCCAAATAAGTGTTTCTTATTAAAACAATTCTTTTCTTTCAAAATAGATCCCTCAATTGATTTGGATGAAAATTTAAACAGATTTACCAAATTTACCCAAGACTTGGCCAACTGTGATGAAAAAACTTTCAAAAGATCAGATGGCTGTAGTCTTGTTAAACTCCATTAGTAACGGATATAAAGACATCAAGGATGCTCTAGAGTACGGTAGGGAAGAACTTACTTGTGATAATAAGTTTTTTAAGAAATCACGCTCTAGAGATGAAAGATGATTCTAGTAATAGTCAAAATGGGAACAATTTGTTAGTAAAGGGGAAATGTTTTGGTAAATCAAATTATCATTCTAAGCCTTTTATTGAGAATAAAAATAGTTTTGAGTGTCCAAAAACAAGGCTAAAGGTAAAAAGTGTTATTATTCTGGGAAGTTGGATCATTTTGCTAAATATTGTTTTAAGAAGAAAAATGATTCAAAAGAAAAGAAATTTGATGGTGGGAGTAATGCTATATTATATAATAAAGCTAAATCTGATACTGGACTAGTTCTTGTTAATATGGAAAAGCAACTAAGTGATTATGGATTCTTGACTCAGGTTGTTCTTTCCATATATGTGCCCAAATAAGAATGTTTTCTTGAATTTGAAAAGACATTCGGAGGGCAAGTTATAATGGGAAATAACTTGTAAAGTTAGAGGGATATGTACCATGAAATTGTTATTGGAAAATAGTAATGTTCTATTCCATAAAGGAACTAGGTATGTTCCTGATTTGAAGAGGAACCTGGTGTCCTTAAATATGTTAGATGATATGGGGTTTAACATAAATTTGGGTCAAGGGCATTAAAATTTTTAGGAGCAATGATTACATTAGCACTCCTAAGAGACATGGTCTCTATTTTTGAAAGCTAGACCCATACTTGGCTTAACTGCTTCTGGTGTATCTGAGACTTTACATTTGCAAAATTATGGTATGATAGACTTGGTCACTTTTGGCAAAAAGGGTTTAAATTCTTTACAATCAAAAGGAATTTTTGGAAAATTAGATTTTGGTGATTTTGGTTCTTGTGAATAATGTGTTATAGGAAAACAAGTCAAACTACCTTTTCCAACTGAAATTCATAAATCCAAACAAATATTGGAATATTTACATGCTGATTTGTGGGGTCTTGCTGTTGTGTGCACTTTATCTGGTTTCAAATATTTTTTATTGATCATTGATGATTTTTCAAGAAAAATTGGGTCTTCTTATTAAAAAATAAAGATGAAACATTTTCTGTTTTTAAAGACTGGAAAACTTAAATTGAAAATCAAACTAATCACAAAATAAAGATTTTGAGGATTGACAACGGTTTGGAATTTTGTAATCATGAATTCAATAATTTTTGAAAATAACATGGTATTTTGAGGCATAAAACCGTCACCTATACTCCTCAACAAAATTGAATAGTTGAAAGAATGAATATGACTCTAGTAAGCAAAGTTAGATGCATGCTTTTGAGTTCTGGTTTGCCTAACTTGTTTTGGGGTGAAGCTATTAAAACTGCTGCATATCTTGTTAATAGAAATCCTGCTAAAGCTTTAAATTCTGAATTGCCTGAATCTGTTTGGTCTTATGGTTCTGTGTTTTCTTGGATAATGATGAAAATGTTAAAAACTGCTGATTATAGGTTAAATGTAACAAAAGGTATAGAGTTATTGTTAGAAAAGATGTTTTCAATTAATCTTTGATGTCATGTTTAGAATGAAAAGAAAATATTTTGACTGATAAAAATGTTCAAATTGAGGTGGAGCATCCTCAAATTGAGCAAGAGACTCTTGTACATGTACTAGATGAAACTAGTCTTGAACTTGAAATTAAAAATGATCCAGAAATTGATCAATCTGACCAATCTGATCCTACTACCCTTGCTTCTGATGAGTATATACTTACAAGAGATAAAGAGAGAAGGCAAATCAGACCCTTTACTAGATTTGACAGTGATGATTTTGTTTCCTTTTTCACTTATCAAGAACAGTTTGAAAATGAGCCAAACTCCTATGATAATGTCATTAAATGTAAAGAAAGTAAAAATTGGAAAGCGGTTGGAAGATGTCTTCACTTTTAAAAAACAAAACTTGGGAAAATGTTAAAAGGCCTAAAGGGTCGAAACTGATTGACTGTAAGTAGATCTATAAAGTAAAACAAGGGGAAGGAGATGGTAAAAACATTAGATATAAAGTTAGACTTGTTGCAAAAGATTTTACTCAAAAAGAAGGGAATGATTACGCTGAAACTTTTTCTCCTGTTGTGAAATATACTACCATTAGATGTTTGTTTACTCTTGTTGCTCAATTTAAATGCGAACTTGATCAATTGCATGTTAAAACTGCTTTCTTGTATGGTGATTTAGATTAAATAATTTACGTGAAGCAGCCTGTTGGTTTTGAAATTGGAGATCCTGAAAAAAAAATTTGTTTGTCTATTAAAAAGACCCTTATATGGTTTAAAACTAGCTCTTAGACAATAGTATAAGAGATTTGATAAATTTGTTCTAAAACTTGGTTTTAAGAAGTCAGTATCAACATGTCTATACTGTAAAGGTGATGGAGGTAAAAGATTCTTTGTATCTTGTTCTCTATGTAGATGATATACTGTTTGCTAGTTGTGATAAGTCTGAAATTGATGATATTAAATTGATATTGAAGTTTGAATTTGAAATGAAAGATCTTGGTTCTGCTAAAAAGATATTAGGCATGCAAATTTGGAAAAATAAAAAGAAAGACTTGTCATTTTTGAATCAACATGATTAAAGTTTTGAAAAAACTTAACATGCAAGACTGTAAACCTGTAACATTACATCTTGCAAATCGTTTTAAGCTATCTTCTGAATATTGTCCAAAGACTGAAGAACAATGTGCTAGAATGTCTAAAGTTCCTTATGCTAATGTTGTTGGTTCTGTTATGCATTTGAATTGTACCGAACTTGATCTTACATTTAGTATTAGCATATTAAGCAGATTTATGATTAACCCTGGGGAAGAACATTGGAATGCTTTGAAATGGTTATTAAGATATCTTAAAGGCACACCTACTTAGGTTTAATGTTTAAAATCAAGTAAAAATTGTGTAACTTTAAAATGATATACTAATTCTAATTTTTTTGGAGATAGAGATAATAGGAGATCAACTTCATCCTATTTTTATACCTTATGTGGTACAACTGTTAGGAAATCACAATTTCAAAAAGTAGTTGCTCAATCTTCTACAGAAGCTGAATATCAATTGATGTTGTAAAAGAGGGGATGTGGTTAAATGGTTTATTGTATGAACTTGGATTTGCTGATAATGATGCTATATTGCTATCTGATAATCAAAGTGCTATCCATTTGAGCAAAAATCCTATGTTTCATGATAGAACAATGCATATTGATGTTGAATATCATTTTATAAGAGACATCATTTCAAAATGAATTCTTAGAATTGGAAAAGTTACAACTCAACTTAATTCATCAGATATGGGTACAAAAGTGATTCATTTAAATAAGTTTGTAAATTGTTTGAAACTTTTATCTATTGATTCTTTGTAACGCATGTACGGATACTTAGAGCAAATGAAAAGTGATTGAGATTATGCTCAAGCCTACATTATATTCTCAAATTCTGGTAACAAGGTGGAGAATGTGAGATTTGAATCCTGGTCCGAATGGTGCTCCTATAATTTGTATTGAAGTCATATTTTGGGTGTTGCAACTTTATAAAAAATGCACCTTTTAACCGGATTGAGACATGTGGTTGCATCTGAGCCATTGGATTTGTTTCTAGAGCCTTCTAATTTTTGAACCTTTTCATTTGGCATTCAGTTTAGGGTTTCCATTCTTCTCTCTCTCTCTCGTTTTTGCGTCGCTTTTAAGGGATTATTTGGTTTTGATTATCTCTTATGTTTTTCTCTCAAATTCCTGATTTGAGATAGTCGATTTGTAATATTTAGCCTCTGTGTAGTGATATTCTGAGTGAATATCTGTAAGAGAGTTTGCATTCTCTCAAGTTACTGTTTCAGAAAAATCGCTTGTGTTTTCATTATTTTCTACAAATTATTTTCTTTGTTTCTCAGCGTTAATATCGTGTGTTCCTGATTTTGCAGACACCATTATCTCATTTGATTTCCCCAACACATTTTCACATCTCTTGTCTTATCATTATAATTGCACAAGAGATTAGTGTTAGCTTTCAGTTGACACGACCATGGTTAAATAGTGTACATGGTTATCTAATCTAGCATACCATAGTTCAATACAGCTTCAATAAGTTGTTTTGTACCTGTGGAGCACCTAGACATTACGCCCTTTTTTGAATCCCATTTAAAAAAAAATGTAATAGTGATTTTTTTGGAGAATGAATAGTTAAAAAGTATGGAAAATTTTGAGTTTTATATACAAATTATTTTATTGAAAGAATGTACTATTGAAAATGAGTGAGAATTAATGAGTTTTTGAATAATGGGTCTCAAACAGGGGCTAAAAGTACACAATAATAGACAAACAATATAACAAATAAGCAATATGAAAGTCGAGTATTGTCTTGTTCAACAGCACTCACCACTGAGTTAGTCGGAATGCAAGCAGTAGTAAGCAGAAAATCTCGTCTTATTATTATAACTGCACGAGATTATTAGTGTTAGCTTTCAGTTGACACGACCATGGTTAAATAGTGTACAAGGTTATCTATCTAGCATACCATAGTTCAATAAAGTTTCAATCAGTTGTTTAGTACCTGTGGCTCATCTAGACATTAGGCCTTTGTTTGAGCCCCATTTTTTTTTTTTAAATGTAATAGTGACTTTTTTGGAGAATGAATAGTTAAAAGGTATGGAGAAATTTTAGGTTATACACAAATTATTTTATTGAAAGAATGTACTACTAAAAATGAGTTTTTGAATAATGGGTCTCAAACAGGGGCTAAAGGTACACAATAATAGAAAAACAACATAACAAATAAGCAATCTGAAAGTTGAGTATTGTCTTGTTCAGCACTCACCGCTAAGTTAGTCGGAATTCAAGCAGTAGTAAGCAGAAAAACATTTTAAGTAATGAAAAGACAATGTGCATAAGATTATCTTTTTTTTTCATTGTCGTCTTGCCTATGACAATCCGAATGCATGTACAATAATGCAACCATGTCCACTAACCAATGTTGCCTAGGTGGCATCTAAGCACGAAGTTGGATCAAATTGCCTCGCTTCACGCTTTTTCATTTTTTTTAAAACTTTTTTTTAATTCTTTTTCATGCCTAGACATGCCATTGCGCACTTTTTTTCGCTTTCACGTCTTTCAACGCTTTTTTATGTTTTTTCCTTTAATTATTAAATCAATTTTCGATTGATTTAAAAATTTTAAAATAATATTAAAATGAAAAAAATGCTTTTCTTCGTCTAGGCCAATGCTCGACTTCCAGGCTTATTGCCAGTAAGATATCTCTCTCTCTCTCTCTAGAGAACCAAAGCAACACATGCATGGTATCTGTCAATTTGGAAAGGGTAAAAACATCACAGTACAGACGAGCGAATGAGATTCGATTCACATTGAGAAAGGAAATCGACAGATTTCACAGCACCACTATTCAAAACTACATTTTCCAGTTAACCTCGATTTACAGATGAGCTAGTCACGTTTCGTGAACTCATGCTTGCAGTTCTTAAAAGCCTCCGGAATTCTGATAAGCTTATCTTCCCGTCTTTGTCAATATCCGCTTCTTCTAGAAGAGGGTCTATAGAACCCCGTAAACAGGTATGCTGCACAACCATAACACAGCATAAGCAGAAGCCACTTTTACATACTGAATTTCGAAATAGTTTTCCTTTGCACATTACACAGGCAAATGAACTAAACAGTGGAAATCAATCTTGATCAACAATCTCAAATTTTTGTTACTTGATCTAGCAAACTATCAAAGTTTTTATTTTTTATTGCTGGCTTTCTGTAAATAAGAATATAGAATAATGATTTGCTAAAAGAGGAATATGACACCCTACATACCATTTTAAGCTCCTCTGTTGTTATAAAGCCATCTCTATCAACATCGAATTTTTCAAAAGCAGCCTGTGACCTTTGCTGCCAATTTTCCGAGTTATGTTCCTCCAACTGATGAACATGCAGAGTAGCTGCAACGAACTCTGAGAAATCTACAAGCCCATCGGTATTGCTATCAATCTGATCAGCCAAATAAAGTACAGAGTTCAGTCACTTAGTAAAATTCTGAAAACAACAACAACGAAGATGATGATGCATTGTTCAAGTGAGAAAAAACATACCGCCTGAAGAATTTCAAGAACACGCGAGTCTTTCATTTTCCAAGGAAGATCTTTTGCAAGTGCCTGCGCTTATACAGTGTGATAGCATGAAAATGCCAAATAAGTACGTAGACGTCTGCCCATTTTAATTTGACAAAAAATTAGCATAACTCATGCAGGCCTACCGGCATCTCTTATATGCAATCAATTAAATGACCAACACACTATTTAGATACATAACCATACAACAAAAACCAACCTGTCTCATTTCCTCAAGACTAATGGAGCCATTTTTATCCACATCAATTGCATCAAACTGATCTCGGAGATCAGACAGCTCCTCCTCATCAAGTGTGCTAGCCAATGCCTGAAATAGAAAGCTGATCTTAATTTACTTGTATTCATACTATTACATCATTAAAGCCATACAAATTTCAGCCAAGCAACGGAAATTATATCTGAGTTACCCGTAGGGCAAACTGTTTCAATAGACTGTATTTCACAAACTGCCTCATGTTGTTTAGAACAGATATATCTAATGGAATCTCGGAAGCTTCACCTCCTTCTCGAACCCATGGATGTGCTGGAAAAGTTATAAAGATCAGTAAATTAAACCAGACGTAGGCGAAAAGATTAGTACAAAAATATTAGAAATTCATCAAACATCACTTAAAGGAAGAAAGGGATATTCAAAATATCTTTCATGCCAATCATTGGTGAGAACTCGGCTGATTGTTGTTTAACACACTTCAAAATATTGAACGTTAGCCGAAATGAGAAATTTAAGATGGAAAAATAGTCATATTAGAATTAAAAAGATAAGAAATGAGATTATCTGCCTAAGAATGAAGTGATTAAAGATAAATTTAAGGACAACCTATGTGGTTGTGGCACGTCTAGCATAGACCTAAAGTGCCCAATTAAAAAAAATGATCCGATCCAGTAGAGCAGGTCAGAAGAGGGAGTAGGTGAGAATAACCAAGGCCTGATGTGGTTGAGAATGGTAATTTATGTCTTCTAGTAAATGTTATCTAGCAGAGTATTGATGGGTTGAATAGGTAAGGAATCGTATAGCTGATCCATTGGAATAAAGATCAGTTTATTGTTGTTCATTAACAAAGCTTTCCATGCAATCAATTGTAAAATGTTGCTATCCTAGTTTTCACCAATTTGTATGTGATCCCACTATCCCGAAACCAAACATCAGATGGATAGCATTCCTAGCATCAAAATGTATTCTATCATCTTGGAAATGCACATGTAAGGAAGCTTATGAGGTCATACTAATTAATTGATATCCAAAACTAAATCTAGTTTGCATTAGTTTTTAATACTGGCACATTGGACAGAATTAAAGTTCGTTCGTCGTCATCCCAAAACATCAATCTGTTCAGGTCAGAATTTGATTCAATTATCTCGACCCAGGGCATAAAGCTAATCCTATCAATCTTGGGATCATCCTTTTTAAACCCTCAGTAAATGAAGGAAGAAGGATATCCATTTGTTTTCTCAACATAAAAACCTAAAGGCCATGTTTGGCCTCTACAAATAAACGTGGAGGAAAGACCACATAAACACACATGTAGAAATTGGTCTGAATAAAATCACCCTTGCCTTCTTAAATTCACACAATTATTGTAGGAATCATTCTGAAACCACTTGATACGAATAGACCCATTTTTCGTAAATTATAAGCATATATAGCCTTTAAGAAGAACAAATACATACACAATGCCTGCGCTGCAGTAAGCCTGGCACGAGGATCTTTCACCAATAACTTCTTCACGAAATCTTTAGCTGCATTGCTTACGCTTGGCCATGGTTTTCGCCGAAAGTCAGGCTTGTTTCTTAGAACCTTTAAATAGCATATATAATGTTATAATCAAAGAATAACCAAATATGTGAAATTTAAATATGCTCAAGTCCACAAATGCAAATAACATACAAATAATGAGGTGGGACATGTCAAAATAAAAAATAAATAAATAAAAACTCTTTATGATGAAGATAAAACTCAATGCCAAAGACTTATTATTGACTTGTTCTTTTTTATCTGAGGTTGAGGATCCTAAAGCAAGCCCATTAATGAAATTTCAGGACAAAATCAATGAAATCTGAGAGTTGCAAAGAAAATTGCACACATCATGAGATGGAATTCAATTGTGAAGTCCAGAGAAAGTTCAAGGATTATCCATCATTTCAAACTCGTGCACCAAGAATGATATGCAGTATTTACCTCTTTAAATATGCCATCCTCAGTTTTGTCCCAGAAGGGACGCCGGCCACAGAGCAAAATGTAAGTAATTACACCAATACTCCACACATCAGATTCAGGGCCTGACTTACGCTTCAATACCTCTGGAGCGACATAGTATGCACTCCCAACAATGTCTTGGAATTTCTTTCCTGCATAAAGAATAAATATTGAGAGTTCCCAATGAATGGGAAACAAATGAAAATCGCTAAATCAAAATCACAATAAATTTGAATTTTTCTCTTTTCTCTTACTATCTTTTACTCTTTTCTTCATGCCTTTTAACAAAATCTTAACCCTACTAATTTTTTAAAATTAGTATATAATTTCTCTACAAATTATCACATTTACCACAAATTTTCACTTTTCAATCAAATTTTCAAGTAATTAGAACCTAATTTTGAATTTTCTCCTATCAAACTGTGTATATAAAATGTGTACGAACGCATTATATCCAATTTGATTTATGTTTAACGAATTGTGTT
>CAIGRQ010046443.1:0-13079 GCA_903798375.1 Fraxinus sp. D2006-0159
GTATTGGATTCAATGGATTTGGATATTGGATTTGGAAGGTTTTTCAGAGTTTTCTGATTTTGAATTTGGGTTTTTTATGTATTGTGAGATTTGGCAAGTAATTAATATGGTAATATAAATTTATTTTTAGTTTAAAGGGTATTAATCAAAGATTATATTTTTTTTTTTTAGGGTAGTAGGCCTCATTTTCCCAATATATATTGACTATTGCATTTCTTAAACTAATACGAACAACTATTCTCAACCTACATTTTGTTCAATATTAAATTGTAAAAAAAGATGCAATTAAAAAATTTATTTATAAGCAAAAATATTATTTTAAAACTAAGTCATTTACTTATAAGTAAAAACAAATTACTTAAAAAGATAAAATTTACTTTCATTTAAAAAAAACTAGGAATAAAATAAAAGTTTACTTATAAAACATAAACATTACTTGTAAGTAAAACATTTACTTTTATAAAGAATTATTTATAAGTATAAAATTAACTTATAAATGTTTACTTTTAAGTTAAATTACTTTTATGTAAAAAAAATTCCTTATAAATAAATATTACTTATAAAAAAATTGAAAATTTTACTAAGGAGCATATATGTAATTTTATTCTTTTAAAAAACTTTCAGAACTGCTGAATAATAAACTCTCAAACATCTATTTGACTGTTTCAAAATCGCCATTAAAAGTTAATCAAAACAAAGTCCCTCATAAATGCCCAAAATCAGTATTTTAAAAAACCCATAATTTGTAACCGAAAACTCCCAAGCAGGCCATAAATGAAATTTTATTATACCATTCCTTCCTTCGAATTATTGTTGTAATTTCATAGTAACCATGCTAAGAATAAGAATCACATAATTAATTGATAGTCTGAAAATCATACATGCAGAAGACATTGTTATGTATGAATATTATCAACTAGATCTTCTTCTCCTTGCTCCTCAAAATAATTAGCCGTCAATGGGGCAAGCCAATAAACTATATGGAGGGAAGAGTGGGTATAGCCATTATATTGGAAATTATAAAGTCGGCTCATTACCGACTCTAACCTTAATTAGAGTTTACATAATTCCAGTCCACATACTTAAAATTACCACATTATAATAATAATAATAAATCCCATAAGGTATACAACGGCCCAAGTGATCACTAACATATTGGGCATAATCAGAGTATTATTGCAAAACATACATCTAACCCGTAAAATCCGCAATCAAATGGAAGCCCACGAAATAAAATTATTTTAACATTTTCCCACTTGGGCAAACATTTGATTGCTATAGAACAAAACTTTTAACCTCTGGGTCAGACTACATAGCTGGTCACACAAGTATAGCTGTAATAATAACACCTTACACAACAAACATGGAAGTCGTTACACCAATCAAGTTATGTAAGACCACTCCACAGCTACAAATGCCAACATCCTTATCGATATGAATTCCCATCCTCCAACCAATGTGGTAGTATGCAGTATGAACTTAGTACCAAATGTGATAAAAAAAAAAAACCCTGTTAATTCATATCGGTCCTCAAAATTCTTTTAATCAGAATGAAGCCATATCTCTCAAAAGAACCCCTGAAGGGATCGAACCAAAATGTAGTTCTCTTACATAAATAACTCCCACTAACCAAAAATATCAAAGGTTTCCACAATACCCATATTAGTAACATGTCTTAAAACTTTAGGAGTGAGTCCCTTAGTCAAAAGACCTGCAATCATCGCCTATGTTATCACAATAGTGATTGGCCTCAAGATTGAGTCAACGACTTTCAGCCCAAAAATAAATTTTTTTAAACAAACGACTTTAATTGTAGCTCCATTACATGCCACAAATCCAATCTACATAGTAGAAGATGTCACTAGATTCTGCTTAACACTTTTCCATGAGATAGCACCACTAGCCAACATGAAAATATAACTTGAGGTTGATTTCAAATCATCTTGACATCCAGTAAATTCAGAATCTGAGTAGCCTACCACCTCAAGGTGATTTGAACGCTGGAAAGTGAGCATGTAACTTTCAGTTTTCTTTAAGTATCTCATAACTTTGTTAGCCGCTTTCCAATGCTCTTGCCCTGGATTCGACTGAAACCTACTGAGAACACTGACTGCATAAGCAATATCTGGTCTAGTGCAAACTTAAGCATACATCAAACCTCCCCAGCACTAGCATATGGAATCATCTTCACAGATTCTCTTTCTAACTCATTCCTTGGACATTGAGTTTTGTTAAACTTTGCCCTTTTATGATAGGTACATCACCAGGTGCACATTTTTGCATATTTAACCTTTCTAGATCACGTAGTATATAAGTTTTCAAAGAAAATCCCAACATGCCACAATTTCTATCACGATGTATTTCAAAATGCCAAGCACATAAGTAGCTTCTCTGATCTTTCATCTCAAAATTAGCAGACAACATTTTCTTTGTCTCGTGAAGCAACCCCGAGTCACTGCTAGCAAGCAAAATGTTATCAATATACATGACAAGATAAATAAAATTTCTCCCTCTGGTTTTGAGATAAATACATCCATCAATTGTATTTTCAACAAAAATCAAGAGAAGTCACAACCTCGTCAAACTTCAAATACCACTGACGTCACGTCACACCTGCTTGAGACCATATAAGGATTTATTTAACTTGCATACCAAGTTTTCTTCACTAACAATTTTCAGTCGGTTGAAGTATAACTCTCTCCTGTATAACAAGAACTGGAACAATAACTGGATTCGGTTCAACAAAAAATTCCTTCAATGTAGAACTCCCACTATCACCAAAATCATTTTCCAGAAATTTAGCAGTGATTGACTCAACAATTCCGGTGCCACGGTTTGGACAATATAACTTATATTGTAGCGAACGAGAAAATAAAATAAAATAAAATGTTGTGTTTCATTTTAGAATAATTTTTCTTGTACAAATGGAAGAATAATTTGGATTATGTTATTTCGTCTACGACACTTCCTAAGAGTTCAAATTAAAGTCTTGGTCACGATAGTAAATTTATGTGTACTTGTCTTTTAAGGTGTCGTATTTCTTTTAAATGTTTGTGTTGATTAAGTTCCTAAAATCTTAAAAATATAGATACACATACTGTTATGCCAAATAATCCTTAAACATGATTTTTTGTCTCCAAATAACTCGTATCTATTCAGCCACAAGTTTTAATTTTTCTCATCCCTCAATGTGACTTTTCTTTTTCTCCACTAGGCATTTCATTTGAATTGGTAATAACCACTAAGTGTCATAATTGTTTAATCATTTAAAATCCATAATGTTAATTATTAAAAAAAAAACTACCATTTAAATGAAAGTAACTTGCACGTCACTTATTCCAACATTTATACCATTAGGCATTTCATTCAAGTTTTAATACCCACTAATTAAAACCACTATGATAATTATAAGAAAAAAAAAACTCTCCATTTCAATTAAAAAGTAATCATGAATCTACCAGTTATATGCCTAAATAATATTCCACTTTCATTTATTTTTCATACTTACATTTTTGATTACTGCAATTGCCTTTGCATTTTGAGTTTGATAAGCAACTACATTCTACAATTCCTAAAGCTGTATTTTCTCTCCCAAACTAAAATTATTTTACATAAAATCATTTCACCTTTTTCCCATAGATTTAAGGCACGTTGAATTTAAAAATTGCTTTGAAGGAAATGTTAAGAGTACGCTGCATTTTACTACATATTGAACGTCAATGGATATTCAAACTCCAAGTGTTTAAGGTAGGATGTTTATGACGCTTTTGTAAGTAGAGTAAAATTATTTGTTTTCGGTTTGCATTAACATGTTATTGTGTTACTCATGAGAGAATGGAGACACTCTATGGGTGGTTCAAATAAGAGAAGAATTTTGATTCATGAAAAGGGGTTGTTAAAACCTAAGAGTATGCTAACTGCTTGATCACCGGTTCGCCTTGACATTTGACGATGACACAAATATACAAAGATTGCGATTCTAGAAAACATATTTTTTTATTTATTTACTTAAGTGTTTCCTACTGAGTATTACTTGTGATACTCCTGTAAAATTTGCAGGTTAAATGAAGTCATGGCAAGGGTTTGGCATGGTGGCAAGTGCTCGGTGATTTGAAATGCTTTGAACTTTTAGTAAAATTTCCATTTGTGTAAATCTCTTATAAATCCTTAGATGATACTTTTAAAATGTTTAATTTTCTGCTTTCACCTAGTCTTACATATATTGCATGTCAACTATACCTTAGAAATGTTGGAATGACTACGCATGAAAGTTATTTATTGGATTGAATTTTAGATTTTGTCCTTCTGCTTGAAAGTAGTAAAACTTGGGCCACGGTACATATTTTAGAGTGAAATCAATGGGGTTTGAAAGGTCTATGAGTCTTCTAATAGTAGTATTTGGAATTACCCTAAACTATTATCTAGAGAAAAAGTTATGTCCATTTTGGTAGATTGCGTCGAGTCAGTTCTTAATTTTTTGTCCAGCATAGTCGAACAATATTTTCAAGTTTCAAACATTATCATCAAGACCCTAGTTTTTTATATGATGTACGTATATGAATGCTATAGTTCCTGTTACAATTTCATAATTTTTTGTCAATGTTTTCTAGGTTAAACATATTTTTCTCTCCCCTGCTGTGCAACCTGTGTTTGCTGAAATTCCTCTAATGTTTTCCAAAGTTTTTCTTATTTACAATTTATTTTGGTTAGCATGTAAGAGGTCAAACAAAGAGCATATTTTTTTAACGCTTCGAGTTTCGAGAATTTGGGGTGTTACAATTGGTATCAGAGCATGGTTTATTTTCTGTAGATTTAAAAAAAAATTACAATGATCCTGAGCACTGTGCCTGCCATAGCTGCGACATGCCGATTTGGAGGTAAAGAAAGTTTTATATATATGCTTGTATCTATGTGATGAGAATGAGAAAGTTTATCTAGATACAACATTTGAAATGTATGCATGAATATTAGTATATGTTGGAGTTTGAATACTTTTTGTAATTAATCATTATCGTACCAAGCAATTTGAGAACTGACCAAATTAATTGTTTATTTAAGTCCTAGAGAATTAACTAGAACTTATTAGATACCCATTAATTGGATTTCAAATAATTAGTATGATAGAGATGGTACAGATTAAGAAAACTTGAAGGAAGACGAGTTCATTGATGCCTCGTTGATATGAGATCGTGAGACAATATAAAGGGTATCGATGGAATCCAGCACACAATATGGGCTAGCACATTTGGGAAATGTTAGTAAAGTGGAGGGAGATGAGGTAACTTGGCCATATGGTTACCGTCTTCTTATTGATACTTTGCCAGAAGAGTGGCTAGAGGTGGCCGAATCGATCTATAATTATAAATGGGAAGTTGACATACCTACCTTGCCTCGAGAGATTGATTATGAGGCTTTCAGTGTAGAGATGATTGAACAGTGGGAGTTGGCCGAACTTATGATTCCCAAGGACGATAGTGTACTTACTGAGATGTACATTCATGAAGATGCACCTCAACCTATTTCAGAGATGAAGTACAACCTTCTAAGAAACCTAGAGTTCATGGAGGTTGCATTAGCGACGATGATGGAAATGATGAATAGAGGAGTGAAATTTCAGTGGATTTTATTAAGTTTAAGTGTTGTTGATGCCTAGTGTGATTCCTTTTGATTTGGCAGACGCTCTTTTATTATTTTGTATTCCTCTTAAAGGGTATTTGGAGATAATAATACAAGATATTGAGTTGTAATTTTTTTTTCTTTCCTCCTATTTTGTGCAAGTATCATAGACTCTTCTAACTAAGATTGCAATTATTATGGCATATAAGAATATGGCGCAGTGAGGACGATTAGAGAGTTAAGGCAGGATATTGATGAGCTTTAATAGGCCTTGGCTGCCCAAGCTAAGCCTCCAGCACCTTAAGTTCTACTAGTTCTCCAAGTACTGCCCGTACCGCTAACATACCCCACTGCACCCTTATGTTGACGGTAGTATAGTTTCGTAGATATCGACCCCCTACCTTTGATGGTGGGAAAGACCCTCTAGCAGCTAAGGAGTGGTTACGTACTATTGAAAAGATCTTCCGGCATATCTCTTACCTAGAAGATCAAAAGGTGATATGTGTCGAGTTTATTCTGAGTAGAAGAGCATGCCATTGGTGGGAATCTTCATCATGCACTCGCACCAAAGAGGAATAACGTAATCTAACTTGG
The DNA here is from genome assembly GCA_903798375.1 of Fraxinus sp. D2006-0159. Lineage (NCBI taxonomy): Eukaryota > Viridiplantae > Streptophyta > Magnoliopsida > Lamiales > Oleaceae > Fraxinus > Fraxinus sp. D2006-0159. The sequence continues at coordinate 6,211 of CAIGRQ010046443.1, forward strand.
ACTCAATTCAAGATGAAGTTAATAGAAAAGTATTTTCCGCAAGCTCTGCGAGACCATTAGGAGGCAGAATTTTTAAGACTGGTACAGGGAGATATGGGAATTTCTGAGTATGAGAGCAAGTTCGAGGAATTGTCCCGATATGCCCCACACCTTGTAAGTACCGAGCTCATGAATACAAAATGTTACGAGAAGGGCCTACCTCAAGTCCCACCACCAAAATAAGAATAAGAATACTAGATAGTTTAAGAAAAACAAATATGGGTTAGACAAGCAATCATTTACCTCAATGTTCTAAGGGTAATAAGTTTCACAAAGGAGAGTGTTTGCTTGGAAAGTATGTTTGCTATAAGTGTGATCAACCCGATCATGTGGTTTCTTCATGCCCATTGATTTAGAAACCCGAGCAGGAGAAGAAAGGAAAAGCAAGGGTGTTTGCTCTGAGTCACGACGAGGCCGCCCAAAAGTCAGACTTAATCGCAGATATTTTATCTGTCTCTAGTATTTTGATTTACGTCCTTATTGATTCTGGTACGATTCATTTGTTCATATCTAATGCATGTCTATCTAAGATTAATGCTTCAAGTCAGAAGAGTGATAGTATACTAGAGGCTAGTATGCCATCTATGGGAACTATTGATACAGATTGGATAGTAAAGGAGGGTACAAATAAATTTTGATGGATTGACTTTAGATGCCGACTTGTATGTTATAGAGATGAAGGATTTTGATATTATTTTAGGTATGGATTTGTTAGGTAAAAATCGAGCCAAAATTGTATGTTTTGAAAAAAGAGATTATTTCTCAAAGACCGGGAAAAGAGGAGTTGAGATTTTATAGATCGAAGATTAAGGTACTTCCTTGCGTCATCTCCGCTTTAGAGGCCGAGTGCATGTTGAGGAAGCATAATTGTCAGGGATATCTTGTCAGTCTTATTAGCACCTCATCTCAAGAAAGTATTAGACAATGTGCCAATAGTATGTGAGTATGCTAACGTGTTTCCCAATGATCTACCGGGTACTCTGCCCGATAGACAAGTGGAACTCACGATAGATTTAGTACGTAGAGCCACTCCTGTGTCCAAAGCCCCAACCGAATGGCACCAAATGAATTACAAGAGATAAAGATACAGTTAGAAGAACTTCTAGACAAAGGGTTCATTAAATCGAGTGTATCTCCATGGGGAGCTCTAGTACTTTTTGTAAAGAAGAAAAACGGTACAATGAGAATGTGTATCGACTATCGTGAACAAAATAAGTTGACGGTCAAGAATAAGTATCCCCTTCTTAGGATTGAGGATATATTTGATGAGTTGAAGGGTGTGTCCATGTTCTCGAAAGTTGATTTAAGGTTGGGCTACCATCACCTGAAGATTAAGTCAGTAGATGTACCAAAGATGGCATTTAGGACTCGATATGGGTATTATGAGTTTACGGTGATGCCCTTTAGCTTGTCGAATGCCCCTGCAGTGTTTATGGACTCGATGAATAAGGTGTTCTATGAGTATTTGGACATGTTTGTCATCATATTTATTGATGACATACTGGTATACTTAAAAGATCCTCAGCAACACAAAGAACATCTAAAAATAGTTTTGGGAACACTACGTGAGGAGAAGTTATTTGCCAAGTTTAAGAGATTTGAATTTTTGCTGGACCGAATTGGATTTCTAGGTCATACGGTTTCAGTATGAGGAATTGAAGTGGACCAATCCAAAGTTGAAGTTGTGACTAATTGGTCGAAACCTAAAAATATTGGAGAAGTGAGAAGTTTTCTAGGTTTAGCCGGCTATTATCGGCGATTTATAGAAACATTTTCCAAGATCACGAGTCCTATGACACACTTGACTGGAAGGGTACTAAGTTTGTATGGTCAGAGAAATGTAAGCGGAGTTTTCAAGAGTTAAATGATAGGCTAGTATATGCACCAGTGTTGACTATTCCTGATGGTCCGAAAGGCTTTGTAATTTATAGTGATGCATCTAAACTTGGTTTAGGATGTGTTTTGATGCAACATGTGAAAGTGATAGCTTATGCTTCGAGGTAATTGAAATAATATGAACAAAATTACCCTACTCATGATCTCGAACTGGCAACAGTAGTGCACGCCTTGAAGATTTGGCGCCACTACCTATATGGGAGCAAGTGTGAGATATACACCAATCACAAGAGTCTCAAATACTTATTCATCCAGAAGGAGTTGAATATGAGACAGTGACGATGGTTAGAATTAGTAAAGGATTATGACTGCACTATCTTGTACCACCCGAGTAAGGCTAATGTAGTCACTGATGAGTTGAGTAGAAAAAAACACATGGGACAATTGTTAGCACTATATATAAGGCATGATCATTTAATTAGAGATTTTGAGAACCTGAGAATTGAAGTATATACTTCACCAGTAAGGACATCATCAATGTTAACAAGTCTTACTCTGAAATCAACACTCAAAGATAGAATAGTAGCTGCTCCGAAAGATGACCCATTTTTAGAAAAAATTAAGGCTGAGGTAGGAAATGAGAAGAGGAAATGATTTGAAATAGCCGAAGATAAAGCCCTGAAGTTTAAAGGCTGATTGTGCGTACAAAAGGATGAGGTATTGATGAATGAGATTATGACTGAGGCTCATTCTACTCCTTATATCGTACACCCAAGTCGTCTGAAATGTATAAAGATTTACGTGACAGATTTTAGTGGAGAAATATGAAGGGAAAGATAGCTCTATTTGTGTCCAAATGCATGGTTTGTCAACAGGTAAAGGCAAACATCAGAGGCCATCAGGGCCATTGAATCCCATGGACATACTCGAATGGAAATGGAAGATGATTGCAATGGATTTTATCATTGGTTTTCTGAGATCGGTGAGAGGTTATGATGCAATCTGGGTGATTGTGAATCAACTGACAAAATCTGCTCATTTCCTACCACTTCGGACAACTTATAACTTAGAACAGTTCACAGAGATTTATGTCAAAGAGATTATACGACTTCATGGTGTTCTAGTTTCTATCGTATCGGATAGAGACTCGATGTTTACTTCAAAGTTTTGGATAAGAGTACCAAGTTAACATTTAGTACTGCTTACCATCCTCAAATTGACGGACAATCTGAACAAATTATCCAGGTTCTTGAAGATATGTTGAGAGCTTGTGTCCTAGATTTAGCTGGTAAGTGGGAAGATCATTTTTTGTTAGTCGAATTTGCATACAACCATAGCTTCCAAGCAACTATCGGATGGTACCGTATGAGGCTTTGTATGGTCAAGATGTCCTTCACCATTATACTAGGATGAAGTTGGATAAAAGAAGAGTTTTGGATCCAGAATTAGTTAAGAAGACTGCATAGGCTATACATAAAATTAGATCAAGAATTAAAATTACTCAAGATCGTCAGAAAAGCTATGCTGACAAAAGGAGAAAACAATTGAATTTTGAGGTTGGAGATAAAGTATTTCTCAAAGTGGTGCCAATGAAGGAAACACTACGATTTGGAAAGAAATGAAAATTGAGTCCTAGATTTATCGATCCATTTGAGATTTTTGAAAAAATTGACAATGTAGTATATCGTTTAGCATTACCACATGAACTAGCAGCAGTACGCAACGTATTTTACATTTCAATGTTAAGAAAATATATCCCAGATCCTAGTCACGTGGTAAATGTTCAATCATTGGATGTCCAGAGTGATATGTCGTACGAAGAAGCTCCTGGAGTAATTTTGGAGAGAAAGGACCACATTTTGAGAAATCGAAGGGTTCCATTAGTCAAAGTTCAGTGGAGTAAACATGGTGAGGATTAGGCTACTTGGAAAAGAGAAGAAGACGTTTTAGCTGAGTATCCTAATCTCTTAAAATAAGTTAAATTTCGAGGATGAAATTATTTTAAGTGGGGAGAGTTGTAGCGACCGAGAAAATAAAATAAAATAAAATCTTGCGTTTCATTTTAAAATAAATTTTCTTGTACAAATCGAAAAATGATTTAGATTATGTTATTTCGTCGCTACGACACTAAAGTCTTGGTCACGATAGTAAATTTACGTGTACTTGTCTTCTAAAGTGTCGAATTTCTTTTAAATGTTTGTGGTGATTAAGTTTCTAAAATTTTAAAAATATAGATACACATATTGTTATGCCAAATAATCCTTAAACATGGTTTTCGTCTTCAAATAACTCTTATCTATTCAGCCACAAGTTTTAATTTTTCTCATCCCTCAATGTGACTTTTCTTTTTCTCCACTAGGCATTTCATTTGAATTGATAATAACCACTAAGTGTCATAATTGTTTAATCATTTAAAACCCATAATGTTAATTATTAAAAAAAAAACTGCTATTTAAGTGAAAGTAACTTGCACGTCACTTATTCCAACATTTATACCATTAGGCATTTCATTCAAGTTTTAATACCCACTAATTAAAACCATTATGATAATTATAAGAAAAAAAAAAAAAAACTCTCCATTTCAATTGAAAAGTTACCTGTACGTTAATCCTGAATCCACCATTTATATGCCTAAATAATGTTCCACTTTCATTTTTTTTTTACTTACATTTTTGGTTACTGCTAATTGTCTTTGCATTTTGTGTTTGATAAGCAACTACATTCTACAATCCCTAAAGCTATATTTTCTCTCCCAAACTAAAATTCTTTTACATAAAATCATTTCGCCTTTTTTCCATAGATTTAAGGCACCTTGAATTTAAAAATTGTTCTAAAGAAAAGGCTAAGAGTATGCTGCATTTTACTACATATTGAATGTCAAAGGATATTCAATCTCCAAGTGTTTAAGGTAGGGATGTTTACGACACTTTTGTAAGTAGAGTAAATTTTTTTGTTTTCAATTTGCATTAATGTGTTGTTGTGTTACTCGTGAGAAAATGGAAACGCCCTATGGATGGTTTAAATAAGAGATGTTACTCATGAGAAAATGGAAACACCCTATGGATGGTTCAAATAAGAGATGAAAAGATGAATTTTGATTCATGAAAAGAGGTTGTTAAAACCTAAGAGTATACAGACTGCTTGATCAACGGTTCGTCTTGACATTTGACGGTGATACAAATATCCAAAGATTACAATTCTAGAAAACATAATTTTTTTCTCTATTTATATATGTATTTCCTAGTGAGTTTTACTTGTGATACTCATTCTTACAAAATTTACAGTTTAAATGGAGGCATGACAAGGGTTTGGCATGGTGGCAAGTGCTCAGTAATCTGAAATGCTTTGAACTTTTAGTAAAATTTCCATTTGTGTAAATCTCTTATAAATCCTTAGACGATACTTTTAAAATGTTTAATTTTCTATTTTCACCTAGTATAACATATATTGCATGTCAACTATAACTTAGAAATGTTGGAATGACTACGCATGAAAGTTATTTATGACGAGATTGAATTTCAGATTTCGTCCTTTTGTTTGAAAGTGGTAAAACATGGGCCACAGTACATGTTTTAGAGTGAAATCAGTGGGGTTTCAAAGGTCTAAGAGTCTTCTAATAGTAATCTTTGGAATTACCCTAAAATATTAGCTAGAGAAAAAGTTATGTTTATTTTGGTAGACTGTATCGAGTCAGTTCTGAATTCTCTGTCCAGTACAGTCGAACAATATTCTCAGGTTTCAAACATTATCATCGAGACCCCAATTTTTTTATGATGTACGTACATGAATGTTATAGTCCCTGTTAAGATTTCATAATTTTTCTTCAATGTTTGCTAAGTTAAACATATTTTTCTCTTCACTGTTGTGCAACCTGTATTTGCTGAAATTCCTCCAATGTTTTCCAAATTTTTTCTTATTTACAATTTATTTTGGTTAGCATGTAAGAGGTCAAACAAAGAGCAAATTTTTTTTTAACGCTTCGAGTTTCGAGAATTTGGGACGTTACATATATCCTTTTGATTTGTTTGAGTATCTGATAAGTGTATTTTGTACACTTATTTAGGTCATTAAATTAGAGTATTTGTAAGTGATTTAGATGAATTGTAACTTAACTTTATGTTAAATATGTTTGTTAGATTGAACTCAATGCAAATTGGTGAATTTGAAATAAAGGAATGAAAAACGTGTGAAAACGAAGGAAATCCAAAGTCTGGGGACCAAAGTGTAAACATTCAATAGTTGATTCGGATCACAAAACAATGACTGAAGATCATATCGGATCAATGGGATGCATTTGGAGGTCAAATGAGCGAAATAAAGGGGAAGTACTTTCACAAATCAATTTCCATCCGAAGAAGTTATGCTATGGATTTTTAGTATCAATTTGAGACCCAATTTTTGGATAGCAAATGTTCGAATTGGAGAATTTTTATTTCAAGAATAATTGTATCCCTTTGAATTATCTTTTCAACACATCTTGAATCAGCTCAATCGGATACTTGTAGAGAAAGTTATAGGCAAAATACTGATTGCTATGCAGAGACAAAAAAATCCGCGCGGGAAGACATCTTTCCTTGTTCGATTGGAACTCTTTTGGAAACAATTTGGACGTGATTTTTAACCAATTCTTGGCTCCTACAATTACTGAACAACAAAATACATATGAGAATCCTCCCTACACCTAAAAATCTCTATACAACCAATTCTCGGCTCCTACAAATACTTAACAGAAAAGAAAGAGAAAAAACCTCCCTAGACCAAAAAAATCTCTATATTATACATATTTTGGAGGTGAATAACTTGGCTAACAACGTAGAATCAAAGCTAATTGCATATAATATTGAAGATTTTTCATCCGGATTCAAGATTCTCATCAAGAAAGTAGAAAGTTCCCAATTCTTCATTATTTCTTCTTTTCGAGTGATAATTTTCCAATTGTTCCATTGTAATTTAATTTTAAATATGTTAGGCTAGTTTTTTCATTGTATTGGATG
>CAIGRQ010046473.1:0-12825 GCA_903798375.1 Fraxinus sp. D2006-0159
TTTTTTTTCCCAATTATATATACATATTATTTACTTATAAATAAATTTTAATTTATGTCATTTGTACATATAAGTAAATTTTTAGTTATAACTTAATTTTGTACTTAAAAGTAATTTTTCACACAAATGGATTTTTAAATTATAACTTTTTATATTTTATTAAATGGATTTTTATCGTATTGGTAGTATTCTTTACTTTATAAGCAATTTAAAGTGAAATTTTATTTTATACGTGATTTTTTACTTATAAGTAAATTTTTTAGTCATAAAATATATTTTTTTTTCTTATAATAAATTTTTTAATTATTTTATTTTTTCAATAAGTTTTTTTTTTTCGTATAATTGAATTTTTGTCTTATAAAATACTTATTTTAGAGATAGTAAAATTGAAAGAAAACTTGAAAAACAGTTTAAAATTATCAATTTTGTGAGTTGAGAACTACGATTTAAATCACACTAAACTGGTTTGTAGCCCATAAAACCAAAGTGGTATAGATGAATTGTATAGACAACTTTACAAATGATGATATCACAACATTTTAACAGTTGGACTAACTGTGTTTTTTTGTCAAATATGGTATAAATCTTGCCCCATGTAATTTCTGTAAACCAAATGGTACATGTTGCATTTCGCGATAGATGTAGCATTTCTCTTTCCAGCCTTTCACAAATAATGTGACACAAAAAAGTCAAAACAAGTGAAAAAATAAATAAATAAATAAATCTCCGAACTCTTGGAATTATAATTTTGTTATAAAGGTTGTGCTCAATTTTCCAATTGATAAAATTGGAGAGAACCTCTTATGTGTGAAATCTCTTTATTACATTCATTATTTTTAAATGATAGAAAAAGAATTACTCATTTAGAATAATTAAACTTATTTATAAGTTAAATATTGAGCTTAGCTAAACATGCACTTGCGGGTTTAGGGTTTGGGTATATGAAAATGGGAGGAAATACAAGGAAATAGTCGATTGACCCGACCATATTTTCATAGTGACATTTGACCAATAAAATACAATTAAAAAGCATATAAGGTTAAGTTAAATACCAAAATTCAAAAATACCATCATCTTCTACCAACTATTTGAGTGGGGAGGAAAAACAAATTTCAAATTACTCACACAATATACAATCAAATCCAGTCGAAGAAACATCATCACAGTCAATCCAACGCCGACCACCACACACCGATCATTATCTTCATCAAGGTTAGTTTTTTTTTTTTTTTTAGGATCATAAGATTGGTTTTTCATTTATCGTGTTTCAAAAATGTGTGGATTAAATTGTTATGTTTAATGTTTATTCTTCATTACTTAGGTAGATTATGGGGGTGTAGTAGAGCTTTATGTGTATCTATTACTATTTGACGACTTTATCTTGTCGATAATTGCGATTTCTCACCATTTTCGACGAGAAAACAATCGGCGTGACCGACTGTTAACAGTCGTCTCAGGCCGATTGTCAGTCCGACTTTTTTTCTTTAATTTTTTTTCAATTTAAAATTATTTTTAATTCTTTTCTTTTTTATGATAAAATGTAATTTTTTTTATTTTAATTAAATAATATTTATATTCTTTATTTAATTTTCATAATTTCATTTCATTTATTATTATTATATATATATATATATATATATATAAAATATTTTTAAAATTTCTTAATTGTTTTTTTATATAAAATTATTTTTAATTCTTTTCTGTTTATGATAAATTTAATTTTTTAAATTTTAACTAAATAATATTTGTATGCTTTTTTTTTTTTCATAATTTCCTTTTATTTAGTTTTTCTTATTATAAATTTTTTGAAAATAGTTTTAAAATTTCTTAATTGTTGTTTTCTTTACATATAAATATTTTTTTTTTTCAATTTCTTAATTTTCTATTTTTTATTATTTTCTTAATTTATTTTTCTTTTTTATTTATGTCTGTAATTCACTTCCCTTAATTATTTGAGATTATGCTCTATTCAATTATCTTTTGTTTAAAGTTCTAATATTTAATTTTTTGCATGATTGAGTACCATTTATGTGTGGAGTTGAGACAGATACTGGGAAAATATATATGGAACACTAGTTTTGGTAGTTTCATTATTGTATTGGAGTTTTCTGAATGATCAACACACAAATATCCTACGTCGGTCCTTCCTGTAGCCCATGTATTAGTTGAGAAGGGGGCAATACTTTGGGCAGATTATTGATGCATTACTATGTCGACTGTTTATGTCAATCGAAGACGATACCCTTCACTTCGACCTCGGGGGCAAGGTAGCTATTTTCTTCATGTTTGAGTTTGCCTTCATGACTGGACTGAAGATAACAGGCGACGATGCAGCTATTGACAGTACTCAAAGAAGCAATATGCTGCATGAGACGTGTTTTCAAGGACAAGGAACGATGCTTATACCGCAGTTGATCAGGGCAATCAGGGGGTACGACCAGATGTTGGACATATTGAAACAGGACTGGTCTACATCATTGAGAGTGGATGAAATGTCATCACAAGAAGACTGTGATCGACCTTTATGACTTGGAAGTTGTTGATGACATCACTGCCTTCAACAACTATCCATGGGACCGGAGATGTTTTGAGGACGCTGTACACATCTTCACCAGATCACACTCGAAGCCTAAGGGGTCCATACGTAAGTACGATACTTATAGAGTGTCCACAGCAGTGCAGTTAAATGTTTAATATAATCAAAGTTAAAATATTTTTTATACTGAATCTATATATAATAATTGTATGTGCTGTAGATCTGGGCATATGAAACTGTCCCTCTCTAGGGTACTCAGTTTGCTAGACGAGTGGAGGTACACTGTCATTGGATGCATCATTGGTGAGCATCCCAAACATACTGATGTCTATCTGGCAAACAGTTATCAACCCTCCTCGACGACTTTCAAGTGAGTGTTACACACTTGCAATTTATATTGTAAGTCGTTTCATCATTAAATAGTTGATCTGTCAATATGTCAGCTTGAAGTCCTAACTGAGATGAAACTGACGGAGGAGGAGAGTTGAGGTTTTGTGAGTGAATTAGTCATTTCGCATACTCGATACGACCAGATGTGCGATTCCATCCTGGATTGAGATTAGGTATATGAATTGAATATAATTTATTAATTATCGTTTTGTATGAGTTAGCCTATTTTAACTAAGTTAATAATTTTTAATGTAGTTATTCGTATAGGAGCGCAGTCCAATTGATCGACGATCACCTCCATCGATGGGATCACCTCTGCTGAGGAGATCTCATTTTCCTCCATCCAGACATCCTCCCATTGATCTCCTGCACATGATCACAATCATTATTTTGATGATATATATGTCTGTATGGCGGAAGAGGTAGACGTGTTACGACGAAAGATGATAGAGGAGGTGGGCGAGCTAAGAGAGGAGGTAGGGGCATTACGACGAGAGATGAAAGAGATGATGGGTGCGCTATGAGAGGAAGTAGAGGTACTGCAATGAGGGTTGAGCGGCAGGTATCAAATTTATGTCATGATGTTGCAGTACTACAAGTCCATATAGGAGAACTTCAAGATGAGGTTGCAGTGCTTCAAAGAGATATAGCAGGCACACGATGGAGTGATAGAGGTAGGGCTCACACACCGTTGTAGACATATGATGGTGCATTAGAATCATTTTTGTTATCTATAAAACGAAAAGGGGTGGCCCTGATGGGGATGAGAGAGGTGATGGATGAGGAGAGCACGAAGGGAGTAGTGGTCGTCTCTTGGACAGAGAGGATGGCCCCGATGACGAAGGAAGTGGCGGGGCCCGTGGAGGAGGTATCCTCGATGACGGATTAAACGGCGAGCCCCAGGATGGAAGGGGTTAAGAAGCGTGCTGTTAACGTGAAGAAGAGGACGTTCGTCGACAAGATGTACCCGAATCTCTTTTAAAAGACGGACCATGTCTAGTGAAAAGCATTCGAGACAGAGTGGAGAAGAATTATGCATAGGTAAGTATTTTATAATTTTAGTAAAGTACGCTACATTAACTCATCTATATTTCTTTTAATTGTTTTTCTGTTTCCTTTTTCAAAACTAAGCACATGATAGCTCAATGGGCATTCTCGGGCGCCTATAAATTGGTTTCATGACATCATGACTTCGGGAACTTGGCTCGCCAACGATGTAAGTGTAGTATTGCAATTGTTATTTATTATATTTACATAATTTTTTTTGTTTATTAATGAAATAAATTCATTTATTTTTTCATTAGTGTTTCCTGATGTAGCACATCGACCTGACAATGGACTTGTTGTGCGATCAAGCTCAAAGATATCCGAGATTATTTGACATTCCTTGTCGAGTCTTATTAAGCATCGAGTTCTTATATGTTGTTATAATTGAGTATCAGTCTCTCCTATTTATGGATAATGAGTATACGAAACCAGAATATATACTCAAGTGGGTTATATAGATATGGCCGAGTGTCAGGAGAAAGTCATGGGAGGGTCGTATGCATATGTACATTTCAGTGATTGCAAATCATCACTGTTTGTCATGAAAATCGTCTGACATAGGGTTAGCAGCCGGTGGCTGTGATTGTTCTTTTGATGGTTAGACGAGCGGGGAGTAATTGTGTAGAACAAACTACCCACCATGTGAGATACGACAATGGCAAAACAGTCATAATCATAAGTACTTATAATTTTTTTAATTTAAAAACTTAGCTTTTAGCTACACGGCATCGAACTAATACATTATTATTTATTTGTAGGGACGATTGCGGTGTTCGTAATAAAATATATCACTTTTTTAACTATAGCATATAAAATTGATGAAATCGACCAATCCTGGATACAAAATTTGAGGAATAAGTTAGCGTGCGATTTGTATTAATTCAATTCTGATCCGTAAATATTGTATATTTAATTGTGAAATAATTGTAAATATTGTATGTTTAATTGTTTATTTATTTGTGAAATAATTGTAAATAATATTCAATTATCAGCGATACCATTACACATCCGTCTCATTATTATTTAGGAGAATCTGACTTGTATAAATTGGCGAGTATTCCCTATTGCTCTACATCTACTGCACCTACGCGGTCAATGAAACTCTCTGGTATATGGTATTCTAGACGTACATGAACGTTCAGGATCATATGGTTGAACTTTGGGTGGCAACAAATTATTAAGCGGAAAACAGTGGTCGGGAACTTCCCATTTGACTTTATCCAGTGAAGAAATAGTCTCATCATGTGTTGTTTTCCACTAATTAGCAGTGTAATAAGAAGAGCATAAGTTTCACGCTGCAAAGCCTCTATACATAGCCACCGCGACTAAATGTTCACATGCAAAACTCTCCAACTAAAATCGTCTACAAGTGCAGGTGTTGTCAGTTAAGTTCACAATGAATGACATATTACGTGCACATTTTAGGAGAAATGCAACTCATCCAGTGGTTCTACATCTAACTTTTTCGCAACCTCTGCGGCCTTGAAAAGTTTATCCTCCTGAGCCGTGGCTAGCACTCTCGTGTAACTCTGAGATTCTGCACGTCGGCTGTGAAACCACTGCTGCAACTTGTTGCGAATATTCTCAATCATTATAAGAATTGGTAACTCTCGATCCTTTTTGAATAATACATTGGTAGACTCCGTATTTTTTGACATCATCATATTGTATCAACGTTCTGATAAAATGTGATCACACCCAATGTTGAATTTCCATTTTTGTTAGATACTCTCATACCGGGAACGATTTACTTCCTATTTCTACCATGAATTTATTACACTCTTCAACACTATAAGTTTCAGCCGCTCTCCTGAACAATGAAGTGATGTCTTTGTCTCGATACTTAGTCTTTAGGTTGACTTGTATATGGTACTGCAATACCCATGATGTGCTTCGAAAAAAACTTCAACGATACAATTTATTATAGATGGTCCCCGATCAATTACAAAGGTAAGGTTCTCGACTTCCCCGATTACTTCTCTAAGATTTATGAAAAATCAACGCATCGACGGATTATTCTCGATATCGACTATGCCGAATAATGCAAGGAGGTAAATTTGGATGTTGGCATTTTTGACACATAGCAATAATTAACTTGCCTTCGTATCTAGCTTTCAGAATTGTACCATCGACTACAATTAGGGGTCACGCATTTTGAAATCTTCAAATACATTGTCCAAAAGCCATGGAAAAAAAAACTTAAAAGCAATTTTTGTCCTCCGTCTCAATAAAAAATGTCGAGCCAGGATTAGTTGTACCCATGTTTGGCAATACCTAACAAATTTAACATATCTCTCTTCAATCGAACCTATTAAATCCTCCAACGCTCGTTCTTTGGCCTTCAAGCCTTTTGGTAATTTATGACCACTTCATACTCTCGACGAATGTCGTTAATGATGTTCGAAATTTTGTAGATTATTCTTGGGTCTTGATACTTATGCATTATCTGTCGACCAGTAAACCATGATCGAGCTTGCCTGTGATCGTTTTGACGAATCCCAAATTCGCAACAATTTCGACGAATTTTCACTTCATAATTATGTTCCCGTGTATACTTCCAAACTACAAATAACTTATTCGTGTCTATCTTTGTCGCTTGTAAACACTAATAGCAACTGTCATCGATGCAGACAATTGTCAAAAATGACTTGTTTGATTTCTCACTTTGAACTTAAAGTTGTATTCTAGTGTAATTTAGTGCGCATCTTCTTACAAATCTTTCTTTGTTTTAAACAGTTGTTCGACATGCAATTATTCATCATCGGAAACCGCACACAAAAAATTAGATGACCATCCACTCGATCCAACCCATGCTCTCCCTTCACACTCATGTCTATGACGAGATAAAGCAATCAAATTCTCATTTGTAAATTCATTATCATTCTCGTTGTCATGAACTACCAACAAAATACTGTGTGTAACAACGAGATCACGATGAGGAATAATTATTTTGAGAATAACCATGCCTCACGAACTATCTCTACTATGTTCTAATAATTATTGTCATTGTGATCCCCCTCCTTCTGAATCTTCATGTTCACTTTCGACGACATTATTCCTCACTTAAGTCACACAAAGAGGAGTCGTGTGCATTTTATTCAATTCAAATGGATAATTCATTTTAACATCAGAAGTAACCTTCTTAGGTGGAATCAGAATGAATAAATGCTCATTAAATTGAAATCTCATTTCTTTATCGTAATGAGAAGAATCGACTTTCAACTTGTTTTGTAGATCATAGTATATTTTCGCATATGATGTACTTGATGTTATGGAAATTGGAATACCATCATATATATATATCACTATCAATTTCCATATCTATCGAACTTTTTCATCCAATTGGAAATCACTAAAGTAACAAACTGGGATTACAATCATATCTACATGACGAAACAGAATTTTTATAAAAAAAAAAAAGAAAGTCAAAAAAATTGGCCCAACCACTAGACAACATGATTTAAAAAAAAAAGACCTAACAGTTGGTTGTTATGGCCATTGAAGCCGACTGTTATGGCCGGCTGTTACAACTATGATATACTTGTAGATTAATTTTTTTTTCCTGTTTATACTTAAAAAAAATTAGAGATCTGTTGAAAAAATTTATCTACATATTATCTATGTCGAAATAAGATTTATCAATTAAATACGTATACTAATCTAATGAAAACTAAATTAAACATAAATAAATATATTTAACGATTCAAAGTGATAGATGTAAAAAAGATTATTGTTCAGCATTTGATCAATTTATGAGATTTTGAGGCTGAAGCAAATGAAAAATGAAAAAGTTTTTATCTGTGTTAAAATAAAAAGATAAAAAAATTTAGTTGATTTTGAAATTTTAAGTGGAAAGTGTTTGGTTTTTACTTATAAAACTCAAAGGGTAGTATTTTCTTTTAGATAAAACAATATTTTGTAATTGTATTGTTTACTTAAGGGTGTCTTTGTCTTTTACCATTCAAAAGGCCATTGTGAAAATATGTAATTGTTGAAAATTCAAAGTGAAAATTAGGGGTTTGACCAAGCCAATTTTAAAAGTACCTTGTGAAAATGGACTCTTATTTTACGATTTCGAGCTCAACGGACGCAGATCGTAGACATGGTTCAGTCAGTTTCTACCACAACTGTAAACCTCTATGTGTTTGTGGGGGAAGGGGGTTGTGAATCTGTTATTATGTGTTTATAGATATTAACATAAGAAATGGGAACTGAGATGGATGCTTGATTTTGATTTGAGCTCTAATAATGTGATCTTCATTGTTGAGATATGAATCCAAAATGAATTTTGAGTTAACTATATCAAATGCCCCTCAGCATTACCCCTCTAAATCTTTCTATTACATAATTTGTTGTTTAATTGATTTATAGGAAGTACTCCTGAATATTTTTGTTAAAATCTCATGGAAAGACTATTGACCTCATTTTTTGTAACGCAAACTTGGACAACAGATGTCAAGCCCTCTAGCTAGCACTCAAGCAAGTTCAGGTACGTTTTGATCGGAAAACTGGACGAAGAAGGAGAGCGAGTGAACCCGGAAGATGCTTTACGACACGTAACAAAAATGTTCAAGCAACGACGATAATGACTAAGATGATTGCACTAACAAACAATCACTAAGGAAGTGTCAATCACCTAATATCAAACTAGAAAATGTAGAACAAGCAAGAGCATATATTAAGAGTGTATTTCTTGTGTACATTCTTATATATTAGAATCAATATTCAAAAGACCATCATTTATAATTTACAAAGACCATTTATTTATAGAGTTTTGGCCAACGCAGTAATCGTTGGATCAGAACTATGTGACCTCATCTTTTTGACTGAAGCCTTACATTACCAAGTCTGTCATATATTAAATACATTAATAACGTGTCAATCACTCTGTACATTAGGCTGAGACATCTGACATTCTTTATTACAAACGTTACGTTACATTAATCATTCATAAAGATTGTCTACAAATCTTGTAAAAGACAACTTCAGCTTAAGAGATTTCGGATAAACTGAGGGCTTTGGCTGGAGGGAGCTTCGTATTGGTGGTTTAAAGAGCTTCGGCTTCTTTTTTTATTTCTTACGTATCGC
Organism: Fraxinus sp. D2006-0159; assembly: GCA_903798375.1. NCBI lineage: Eukaryota > Viridiplantae > Streptophyta > Magnoliopsida > Lamiales > Oleaceae > Fraxinus > Fraxinus sp. D2006-0159. The sequence continues at coordinate 9,062 of CAIGRQ010046473.1, forward strand.
TTCAGTTTAAGAGCTTCGACCATTTAGATAGTGCTTTGGCACAAGAGTTTCAGCCTTTGTTTGACTTCTTTGCATTTGACTAATTAGATCTTTGTTGACTTTCCTTGCGACGTGGCACTTTGACTAGAGCCTCGTTAACGAGGCGTAACAAATAGTCTCCTAAGTTTAAGCATGATTATTTATATAATACATGGACTTGTATAAAATAATTTGTTATGAGTGGTTTTTACACACCACAATAGTTCCCCAAATTTAAGTATAAATATTTATATTATAGTTAGAACTTGAAAGTACCTGACTTGCATGAATTACCTATCAATGTTGTTTGAAGCTGTGTGTACCTTGCGATTTCTAAAGTTCTAGAATAAATTAGAGGAGCGTCGCATGACAAATTTTGTATGCAGCTTATTACGTCTCGTCATGTAGACTCTAATCAAAGTGCCACGTCAGATTTTTAATTATTTTTAAATTTTTAAATTTTCAATACATTTTTGATATGTATATATATATATATATATATATATATATATATACATATATTATATATATTGTGTTACACTAATTCTATTATTGAAAACAGCTAATGGTTTAATATATGTAAAATCGAGCTAATAAAGTGCTTTAGTATTTTATTTTATTTTTATTATCATGCTTTTGTAATTACAAAGAAAATTATGGCCGATTTTCTGTTGCTTATTGTAGTTCACATGTGATTTGCCTTATAATCTTAGCTGCTGATGTTTCTGAGAACTTGGTTTAATGATGACTTGTTTATCGCGATTCTTGATGCCTTGAACTCTGAGTTCGAATTTTGTGCTATTTTTTTTTATTTTTTATTTTTGATGGATAATATATTGAAGGGCTGTTAAACTTTTCTGTCAGGGTTGGTAGGCAGGTGGTCAACGTGCCATCTTTCATTACTAGTCCTTTTGGTGGTGGTCGTCCTGGGAGAGTCAAACGAAAGAACCAGAAAGCTGCTGCAAAGAAATCAGCTGGTGTTGGTGATGAAGATGAGGCCGAGGAGTAAGCATACATTGTTCTGGAACATGTCTCTTTCAAAAAACCGCAACACCAATTTTTGTTAGCAAATGGTGGAGTTGGATTTATGACTAGTGTCCCAGTTCTTTTCTTTTTCTGAGAATGTGAGATAATTCTTGGAGTTGATCTGTCTACTTTGGTTATGTTAACTTGTAACATCATTCAACGATTGCTAAAGACCAAGATCAACTTGTTCTTTCGATTGGGGATTCAGAAGTGAAGTACCTAGAACAAAAAAGCGCAATTCACAAAAATGTGTGTCCCCCAATTGACATCTTCACGGCCCTTTGTTGAGTAAATTATTCTACATCGAGAACTGGCTAGAGTTCGATTTAAACTGTAAATCAAGATTCAAGAGCAGGGCTGAATTTTCCATCTGTTATCATGCACCCTTAGCAAAAAGACTTGCAGCTTGTGCAATTACAATGAAAATTCATACATGATAATTCAAATAAAAGAAAAACAAACACCTTCATTTGATGGAAATATAGTTCATACATGACAATTCAAATAATACGAAAAACATACACACTCGCATACCAATGGAAATGTAGAAAACAGTTCGATAAAAGACACAACACATTATCAGAAACAAATCAAAACACACAATCAACCAAATGATTGATTCATCATCATACGAGTAACACCAGAAATCTAGTAATCTTCACCCTCATCTTCATCGCCTTCAGCTGATTCAGCACCAACTTCCTCATAGTCCTTCTCCAAAGCAGCAAGATCCTCTCTCGCCTCAGAAAATTCACCTTCCTCCATACCCTCACCAACGTACCAGTGCACAAAAGCACGCTTAGCATACATCAGATCGAACTTGTGGTCAATTCTTGAGAAAACTTCTGCCACACTAGTCGAGTTGGAAATCATACAAACAGCACGTTGAACCCTGGCCAAATCACCACCGGGCACAACTGTAGGTGGCTGGTAATTAATACCACACTTGAATCCTGTTGGGCACCAGTCAACAAACTGGATAGTCCTCTTAGTCTTGATAGTGGCCACTGCTGCATTAACATCCTTTGGGACAACATCACCACGGTACATCAAACAACAAGCCATGTATTTTCCATGGCGTGGATCACATTTCACCATCATAGATGATGGCTCAAAAGCAGTGTTGGTGATTTCAGCAACAGATAGCTGCTCGTGGTAGGCTTTTTCAGCAGAGATAACTGGGGCATATGATGAAAGCATGAAGTGGATCCTAGGATAGGGAACCAAATTAGTCTGGAACTCATTCACATCAACATTCAAAGCCCCATCAAAACGTAGAGATGCTGTCAATGAAGAAATCACCTGCACATATCAAGGTAACATCACAAAAATCAATGGACTAATTGAAGAGTTGTGAGATAAAGATCTAATATTAATCAACAATTCAAATTCCCCGGATTCATACCTGAGAAATGAGCCTGTTGAGGTTAGTATAAGTTGGCCTTTCAATGTCAAGTGATTTGCGGCAGATATCATATATAGCCTCATTATCAAGAAGCACAGCAACATCGGTGTGCTCCAAAAGAGAGTGAGTCGAAAGCACAGAGTTATAAGGCTCAACAACAGCAGTTGAAACCTGAGGGGAAGGATAAATGGTGAAACCCAACTTCGATTTTTTACCATAGTCAACCGAAAGCCTTTCAAGCAACAGTGATCCAAGCCCAGATCCGGTACCACCACCAACAGCATGGAACACCAAGAACCCTTGAAGCCCAGTGCAGTTATCAGCAAGCTTCCGGATCCTGTCAAGACACAGATCCACAATTTCCTTGCCAATGGTGTAGTGTCCTCTGGCAAAGTTATTGGCAGCATCCTCCTTCCCGCTGATGAGCTGTTCCGGGTGGAAGAGTTGGCGATAAGCTCCAGTGCGAACCTCATCGATCACAGTAGGCTCCAGATCTACAAACACAGCCCTCGGGACGTGTTTTCCAGCACCAGTTTCACTGAAGAAGGTGTTGAAGGCATCATCTCCGCCTCCAACGGTTTTGTCTCCCGGCATTTGCCCATCAGGCTATAAAAAAATAAATAATTATACATTTCTTCAAATACACCACCGAGAAGTGCATAAAAAAGACCATCACAGTAGGCTCCAGATCTACAAAAACAGCCCTCGGGACGTGTTTTCCAGCACCGGTTTCACTGAAGAAGGTGTTGAAGGCATCATCTCCGCCTCCAACGGTTTTGTCTCCCGGCATTTGCCCATCAGGCTATAAAAAAATAAATAATTATACATTTCTTCAAATACACCACCGAGAAGTGCATAAAAAAGACCACAGTAATCAAAATTAGAGAGTAAATTTCTGGACACTGTTTAAATAAACAGATCTGAATTAGGCAGTTAAGATCCCAACCATAACCAATCGAATTTCTCAAATAAACCATCGAAATAATTGAAAATATGAAATTAAATGGAAAATTCGGAAAATGTTTGATGAAACAGATCTGAATGCAATGTTCAAGGTAGTAAATTTCCTAACAATAAAACCTCACAATAAACCTTCGAAAAATATAAAAACAAAAAACATATAATAATTGAACAAGAGGCATCCAAGTTAAATTTTCTGCAAAATGTTCGATAAAACAGACCTGAATTCCATGTTCAAGGCAGTAAAGCTCCCAACAGGCATTGCCGACTTGGATACCGGCCTGGCCAATATGGATCGAAATGCACTCTCTCATTTTGAAATGAAATCACAGAAAAATGCGTGAGATTAAAATGG
>CAIGRQ010046493.1:0-17150 GCA_903798375.1 Fraxinus sp. D2006-0159
TCCGTCAGTTACTGAGAGACCGGTGACTGGTGGCCCAGGAAAATAGTCTGACTAAGTTGGAATACCTGGGTACTAAAAAAAAATAAAGACTAAACAGTTATTAAATATTATTTAATAATTTACAATATGCCTCATTTGATAATTATTTGAACAATAACTAACTCGTTATAAATCTAATTCGACAAAAATTCAACAGGATAAAAGTACCATACAAGGGAAAAAAAAGTACAACTAATTATAAAAAATAATTGGACTAATAGAATGTTGCCTCATTAAAATTGAATGAAGGAGGGCAAGGAAGTGAGGAAAATATCTAGATAACAAATCATATTCAACCAAAAAGAAGACATCGACGATGAGGGTTTATTTTTTTTGTTTGGACGCCAAAGGAAGAAATTCAGTCACAAAAGAAGAAAAATGCCCATAAAACAAACAAAATCGAACCCCAAACCTTAAATTGTATAGACAAGTAATGAACAATATTACAGTTCTTTGTTTAAAATGACGAAGAAAGAGAATCGGGTCAATGACACAAAATCCCATATATCAAAAACCGAAATTTTATAAAGACCCAAGAAAAAATAAATAGATGCTGACAATCACTTATGACGATACATCGCAACAACTACAATAACCTTTAGAAAGTCTCTTTAGCTGAGCAAATAAGTAAAAGTTAAACATAAATGAATTTTTCATTGTTCACAATTAAAATAAAAGTTACTTGTTTGACATTTAAGCAATACTTACTTTCATAATAGGTAATTTATTGAAAAAAAAAAAATCTTCAGTAAACTCTTCTCTCGATTTAGATTAGATTAGTATCATGGACTGTTGATACTTGATATGGGAAAAAATCACAACTCAGACTTTATCTATCCCAAAATAAAAAATCAGGTCCCAAAGTTTAAAATTGCAAAAATTGGATTTTTTTTGGATTAATTAATTATATTTTACAATTATTATATTAAATTAAATATTTAACTGTAATATAATATAATTAACCCCACCCCCACCCCACCTCACCACCCCCATTGCTCTGTCGACTACTTCGACGACCGACAACTATTCTCTGGCCGTACTTAATTCCGGCGACTACTCCGATTACCTTTCTGCCGCCGCTTAATTCCGGTGACTGCTCCGATTCCGACAATTGTTACGGTCACAGTTATATGCAATTTGGTCACGGATTTTTCGAAGTCACCGATCAAAACTGATAAAAAAAATTATAGGTCACGTGTTATATTTTAAGGTCACAGAGTAACGAATTTTAAGGTCACGGTTACCATATAGATGAGTCACAGTCACCCAAACATCCTTCCCCCATCCCAATACATCGTCAATACTTTGTCACATGTCACAGATCGACGAAATAGATGGTCACAAACACTTCAACCCATCCGCCGCACCCATTCCCCAATCCCAATACACCAACAATACTTGGTCATAGGCCACAAAATGACCAAAATTTTTTACAAGTCACAGATTGAAAAAATCAAAAAATTTACGGGTCACGACTCTATTTCAGTGAGTCACATTCACAATTTTGAGGTCACAGACACCCAAGTCACAGGTTGAAAAAAATCAAAACTTTTACATGTCACTACTATATTTCACAGTGAGTCACAAACACCCACCTAGGTCACTGACACCCACGACCGTCGCCGCAGCCAACATCCCAACCACCACCAAAAATATTACATCCATAGAAACACACATCAACACCACACAATCGTACCTCAACCTCCACCATAGCACCATCATCACGCAAATCTGCAACCCACCACCACACAAACACACTTTCCCGTCGAGATAGAGAGTCACAGGTTCTTTCAGTTCCTGAAAGTGCATTTGGAGGCAGGGGAAGAAGGGAGGGGGAATAGCAGCAGCGTCGCAACATTGCTGCCGATGTCGCGTCGACGCCGATAGTAGCGCGACGCTGCTGTAAATCACGGCAGCGTCGAACGCTGCTGTAAATCATAGCAGCGTCGATGCTACTGTAAATCACAGCATTGGACGCTGCGACAGTGTGAAGAATGTAGGAAGGAGGAGGAGAAGGGGGGGGGGAGGAGGAGAAAGGGGGGAGGAGGTCGGTTGTTGTTGGAGAGAAGTGAGAGAATTGATTATTAAGGGTTAGGAAATTTGGTGGGGGGTGAGGTGGGAAGGGGTGGGGTGGGAAGGGGTGGGAAGGGATGGGGTGAGGTGGGTATATAGAGTAATATAATTTTATAATATTATTATTAATATTAATTGTGAAATTAATACCTGAATTTTGATTAAATAATATATGTACACATGAGTGTCCCTTATTGTATGCATATTTATTATTAGTACGATTAACATTGTAACATGTTTGGAAACATAATTAGTGATATCGAAGCAACAGCCCAACACTTCGAAAACATCAATACCAAAACATTAATTAATTACACAATATATTTTTTTATTAAATTAACTTATTTAAATATTATATGAAAAAATTAAATTATTTTGCAAATTTGTGCATAGTCTTTCAATTAATGTGTATATAGTAACGAACATTGATGTTCATCTCGTACTAAGTAGCATTGACATGTCATATTAATTCTTTAGTTAATAAAAAATTTAATTCAAACGTCGAGACCTGCTAAAATTTTATCCAACCAATGGATTGATATGACACGTCATCGATATTTAGCATAAGATGAAAACCGTGATCATTAAATTATAGCATCAAGGTAAGGGAATATATTACAATACCACATGTGATGAACAGTATATATATATAAAAAAAAGGGCATAGTTTTTCATAATAATGATTCTGTGCCTGTAAAAGGAAAAATTAAAGAAAAAACAAATAGCTGTACTTCTTGGACTCGTCTTTCAAACGACAGCCATTCCTAATTTTATTTCTAGAGCCATAACCAATTCCTTTTACCTACCGACAGACGTCATTTTTGCTTTACTCGTCGTCTGCATGTTTAGTCTTATTGTTGTGAGCGTGGAATTTGACTGAAAGTGGTCTGGCATCCCTAGTAGCCCTGTCGACTCCTCTAATGCAAACAAAACCTGTAAGCGATTGAAAACACGTAAATGCAGTAAGTCAATGAATGATTTAGAGATAAAATCCATCTCGTTTTCTTAGAAGATAGTTGTGTCGAAAACAGAGTTTCTTTTTTTGGTTTCTTACCTTTCCAGAAGCAATATTGGATTTCTTCAGTTGACATGCCTATATTACAAGATCAAACATTTCTTATATCATTTGCAAAATTCAAATCCATAGTTGACTTTCCAATAAAAATATGCAAAATATTATGGGTTTTTCTCACACCTTTAAATATTGATGTTGCACCTGTTCCACAATATAATGATCGCATTCGTAGTCTCCATATCGATTCTCTTGGAACAGCAATAGGGCATCGAGTGGTTTTGTGGTCAGCAAATACCTGCATAAATACAGGAGCTTTAGGAAGCCTGGCCAATTTCTATGGCTACTACTGGAGTATTCGGTAAAAGATTCGGTAAATAATTCAGTACATGTAGCATTGTCCATTTTATTTCTAGCCATTACCAATTTCTTTTACCTACCGACAGAAGTCATTTTTGCTTTACTCGTCGTCTGCATGTTTAGTCTTATTGTTGTGAGGGTGGAATTTGACTGAAAGTGGTCTGGCATCCCTAGTAGCCCTGTCGACTCCTCTAACGCAAACAAAACCTGTAAGCGATTGAAAACATGTAAATGCAGTAAGTAAATGAATGATTTAGAGAAAAAAATCCATCTCGTTTTCTTGGAAGATAGTTGTGTCGAAAACAGAGTTTCTTTTTTTGGTTTCTTACCTCTCCAGCAGCAATATTGGATTTCTTTAGTTGACATGCCTAGATTAAAAGATCAAACATTTCTTATATCATTTGCAAAATTCAAAGCCATAGATCACCTTCCAATAAAAATATGCAAAATAATATGGGTTTTTCTCACACCTTTAAATATTGACGTTGCACCTGTTCCACAATATAATGATCGCGTTGGTAGTTCCCAAATCCATTCTCTTGGAACAGCAATAGGGCATCGAGTGGTTTTGTGGTCAGCAAATACCTGCATAAATACAAGAGCTTTAGGAAGCCCGGCCAATTTCTATGGCTACTACTGGCATTTGAACTGAAGATAAGAATAGTTGTAATCTCACCTCATTGACCTGAAAGTATGTTCCATTAAGAGGGAAGGTCCCTCTAGTAGCTGTTCGGCATGGAATCTGCTTCCAACATTGTTGACATGTCAATGATTGAGAAAATTGGGTCAAACAAAAACACAAGTACAACAACTAGAATGTATGTTTAATGTGTCGTAGTTTTACTCACCAAAATTGTTCCTTTGACTGTCTTGTCGTTTTGTTCTTGATCCATATTTCCGGAAAAGCATGCACTTCCATCGCATGGTGTTGCATCTAGGGTGTCGCCCGTCTTTCCTGATTGTTGAGAAGAACTCGCCATTTCATCTGAGTAACCAATAGAGAAAATAGCACACATTAAAGATTGCAGAAAAAGGACATAGTGAAGTCCTCTGTTAGTTTGTTTACCAGTTGTCCATATTCTAAGAAGGTATGGACATGGATCATCAGCTTCTCGTTTTTCAAACTGTCAAATGAATAATTAGAAACTTAGAATGACATTTTTATGCATTACAATTTGCATAAATGAAAATGGAAAAATAAAAACGAAAAACTAAAACTAACCTCTGCCAAAATGGGGTGTGAATCTGGAAGCTCATAGCTGCAGTTATACATTGAAAAGTGTTCAGCGTTGAATATATTGAAATTCTGTCCATGGTCTCGTATGGGAATCTAATTTGCAAAAAAAACTTTACTCGGGCATGGGGAATGGGGCTATGAAAAATATCATCAGGTGGCTTGTTAAATGCCATTAGGTGAACTCTAATTTAAAGTTACACATGGAACAAGATCTAAACAACTTAACATTTTCAGAAAATGCAGCAGCGGGTTTTTAATGATTATGCTGAGCTATATGAAGGTAATGTCCACTTACACTCGGTGCACTGTCCTTACTCGGAAAACTTCTTTTATTTTAGGCATTGGAATTGAAGCAGCTTCAGGACTTCTAGCTACCAGTGCTTTCGAAATATCACTCTCCGGGTGTAAGAAACTTGTTTTCTCCAAGAAATTCCGTACATTTTCTTTGAGCCCTTCAACATTAAGTCTGATGGTAGGAATTTCATCTTCTGACTCATAGCCAAAGTCTTCAATGTCTCTTATGGGTGTTTCACTTGAACTGGGCTCAGGAGATGCTCAAACTTCGATAATGTTGGGTTTTTTGATACCCAGCCTGTTTGGTAACAATTAAAATCCAATTAAAATTGAAAATATGGTCGTTATTGGGTCCCACACGTCTAATAAAAGTCAACAATAACGGCTAGTTTTTCAATTTTAATCCGATTTTAATATCTACCAAACAGGCTCTTAATATTTCCAGAAAATGCAGCAGCGGGATTTTAATGATTGTGCTGAGCTATATGAAGGTAATGTCCACTTACACTCGGTGCACTGTCCTTAATCGGAAAACTTCTTTTATTTTAGGCATTGGAATTGAAGCAGCTTCAGGACTTATAGCTACCAGTGCTTTCGAAATATCACTCTCTGGGTGTAAGAAACTTGTTTTCTCCAAGAAATTCCGTACATTTTCTTTGAGCCCTTCAACATTAGGCGTGATGGTAGGAATGTCATCTTCTGACTCATAGCCAAAGTCTTCAATGTCTCTTATGGGTGTTTCACTTGAACTGGGCTCAGGAGATGCTGGAACTTCGATAATGGGTTCACAGTTGTGATATTCACACCTTACTTCCGAGAAATCACCATCAGAAACGGGTAGAAGTTTTGGACTCCTTTGCATCAGAGGGTCTTGACCAGCTGGAACTAGAGCCTCAGATATTATTACATTTTTCTCTTCCGGCCCCGGAAGTCGAAGCCTAGCACTGCAACGATCACATTAAATAATAGTACACGAATAATGTTTTGCATATGTTGCTACTCCTGAATGTTAATATTGTGTATGTATATGGTATGTTTGTTTGATAGTGACAACCTTCAAACTTCAAAGACCTCTTTAATATACCTATCTTGGATACTTCTCTTTCCTTTTTCTTTATTTTTCCCACAAACTATTGATTTTGTGGGTTTCAAGTCAACCAACTAAATGAATAAATTAGATCTACTGAACTTTGACATAATAGTAAAATTGTTCCCTTCACCCCTCCATATTAAATTGTCATTATTGATATCCAAATTGAGCATCTAATCTGACACAAACCTTGCAAACGCGCTTGCGAAGTGCTTGCACTCTCCTCTCATCGGACAGGCATTACAATTAGGCTTTTTCTTCGTGCAGAAAACCTGAAATATTTTAGCTTGTTGTCACTATCATGGTCATCTTCAAAGAAAAAACAGATGTTGAAGGAAGCGTGATTCTGTAATATTTTTAAATCTCATGACTGACCTTTCCAAAAGTAATCAGCTGATAATGTAATTCATACCTGTATTACGCAACAATTAAAATGGTGAAAGAGCAGGTACTTAACATAATAATATTTGTTAAATACATTTATATCCAAATAAGATAAGTTGCCTCAATTACAATGTTTGCTGATCAAGAGTACAGAGGCGTGGCCACATGTACTTTTGGATGGCATCTACCATAGGGTACCTACATGGGAACTACATTAGTAAATTGATCCCAGAGTGGCATTGATTAGTAATGTAATACTTACTGGTTTAGAAGATGTATTTGAACATCCTCAGGTAATGGCTGCAGAGGGACCCACCCGAGACGCACAACAATTCGACCAACATTGGTGTCAACCTTGTAGAAGAAGGTGTCATTAATGTCAAGAACAAAGTCACAATCTATTAAGCTAACAAATTAACATGTCTCAACGACTCAATCTTACAGGGAAAGCAACGTGATGAAGTGTCAAGAGCCGCACACACTCTACACTCTTCAAGCCAAGTCCTGGGATGCTCAGTAAGTACTCCCTGTAAAATGGATAATCAAAAGTGAAATCAGTACAGTTGAGAGCATTTTATTGATTCTTACAACCTTCTTTTTGTTTCCAGCTTCCATTTGTTATCAAGCTAATTGAGAATCTATTTATGATCTTTAATTAATCCATTTATTAACTCACCTTGCTTTATCAGGTGGAACATTTCTTAGCCATTCTAGGTCAATACTTCCATGATCTTTAACTATGCGATCGAGAAAATCCTGCAAAATATAAGTGAAGAACAGTTTTAAAACTGACAGCGTAAAAGATAATGATTACTAGAACAATTATAATAGTCATTACCAAAATTTCTTTTTTCACCATTTAATAGTGTTACCTTGATTCGTCCAGCAAGTATATTATTCATTCCCCGAGCCTCGATAACTTTAGCAACCTCTTCAACTGGTGCCTCTCTAACAGCCTCCCAGTTAGCAGAATCAGTGGGTCGCGTAGTATCTCTCGATCTACCATCAGAATAGGTTTTCCTCAATTCATCCCAGTCAATTGGGGTTTCTGGCTCAACTTTTCCTTTCTTTCTTCCTGAAGTAGATTCTGACCTGGAGAACGTTTTATTCCCGCTGTGATATTCATCTAATTTGCTCGATGATGACATTTCAGCAATTATTGGTTCTTGAGTTCTCTGTGTATCCTCTTCCAGAATTACAGTCTCGCTTTCAAAATAATTTCTGTGATCAAGATTGTTTATATCACATGATCCTTCCATTCTTCCGTTTCTAGAATCTCCAAGGTGATGTACAAAATCCAAATTATCATCAAAATGGGGAAAGGATACACTAGAATGCAATGCATAGGTACCATTCAAACTAGGCGTGTCTGAGCTAAACATATCTTTCATGCCCTGCAACTCTTCAAAATTTTCTTGGCGTGATATTTTTCCCTCCCGATGGCCATAAGATTGTTTCAGGAAATTTATCTCCTCCAATTTCACACACTCCCTGTAAGTAGTAGATTCATCAGTGGAGCAAGATGCAGAAATATTTGTTAAATTTTGATCACAAGAAGCATCTGGAAGGCCCTGAACTGCATCTTTGACAATGACTTCATCTTCCATTGAACGTGGCACAGCCTCTCCTGTGGGGCAAATATGGCTTTCTCCAATTTCTACATATTGATAACCTATATCTTGCTCAGTTGGATAGACATACGCTTGCTCTTCATTTTCGGGCATTCCTGGTTCTTTTATAATACTTCCAATTGATTTTTGATCGAGTACAATATTCTCTTTGCAATTAGTGTCTTTATGCACAGGAGGAAAACTTGCAGCTAGAGACATAAAGGCACTACTGCAAAGCAATGCCAACATCATTCTCAATAGATAGTATCCTAAGGAAAAGTAATGATGAATTTTCTTATGTAGATTGACATAGAAACTCAGCTTTACCTTGATGAACAGTCACTCACATTTTGAGTCAGGAAAACTCCAATTATCGAGTCCACTATTGTCCCTTTCCATCGTGAAAAACGTCTGTCCCCTGCATAGCTTAGTAGTTAGTGAAACTATATTATATGCAAATGACTGTACCGTCATGTATGGTTACTTGATGCAACTACTAAAAAACAGCCCAGGATGCCTCAGGTTTCTTCTGCATATGAGAACCATAAGAGTGTAAACTAGCTCTATGGACAGTACTGTGGCAGGAATAAATGGGTCGCAAAATTTAAATTTTTTCTGCATTCATCATTACCATATCTAACAAAAAGGAGACACTTTTAGTGACTATTTTATAATCAATATATGATCAAACACTTAAGTTACAGCAGCACAACTATGATTAAGCACGGAATATGCTTTTGTGACAAAAAAAAAAAAAAAAGGATTCACGTAACTGCTAGAAAGTTTATTAGGCATATTGGTGTGTTATTTGTCTGTTTATATGGATCTAAATATCTGGTTTTTCCTGCAACATCTCTTAATTATAGCTCTCTCCGCACCCCTCAACCCAATTCTGCATATGCCAATAAAAGAAAATGAAATTAGTTGCAAGAGCTCATTTCCTTTTCACCTATAACCTATTTTAAAACAATATTATCAATTTTATATGATTGTATTATTTTAACATAAAATTCATAATACCTAGAATAAGATGCATGCAGGCAATTAATGAATTCACTCGTTCACGATATTTTTTTCTCACGTCTTCCCACCATTTTGCTGCATCTTTCTCCTCTTCTTCAGTAGCTCCACTTCTATCATTCTCCATCAGTTGCTTCCAAGCTATTAGCGTCTTTTTATCAAAATCAACTTTTGCTGGTGGTTTGCGTGTCTTCAAAGGATCAAATTTCCTCTTGTAAGGAATAAGTTCTCCATGGGTTTTTTTGTCTCGAACCACAAGTTGGTTGCATTTGTTACTAATATGTAGACGCTCCAGGCACTCAATAGCAATTTCAAGGACAGCTTGCATATATGCATTGTCTGGAACATTAGCAAATTTAAATCATTTTAGTCCTTATAAGACAAGATTAAGCTAGGTGCAATGTTGGGTCTCTTGGCATTTACCATCTTTGATTGGCAAAACACTCTTTGGTACTCGATGCCAGCCTCCAAAGTCGAGAGCCACATTTTCTTGATATTGCACTCTTTTGAGCATGACGTCCTCTTGTTTTTGGTACCCCACCGGAATTTCAATTAAGCCATTTTTGCATTGTGAAGGACATTGCCGAATATTGTCACGGTAAGACATTGTCTCACCAGGAAGAAGGCATCTGAGAAATTCTGGATGTACAACAGCCTTGGTCCGACTAGCCACTCTAAAAGGTACAACAGAGGATGCAAGTTTCTTCCTTTGATTTAATCTCTTAGATCTTTTCCTTCTATGTCCCCAAGTTAGACAGAAGTTCAACGCAAATTTAAAAGATTCTGGAACTTTCTTTGTATCGCTCTTCTGTTTTCCGTTGTGTAGAGTCATGCCTCGGTGTCCAAGTTGCACTGGAAAATTGCACTTGCTGATTGCAGATTCGGAAGACCATTTCGCGCATTTATCCCTTTCCAGTGCTTCCTTTCCTTTCAATCGTCGAGAAAAACGTTGCTTCCCTCTTTTTTTGATTGTTTTATAAGCACCATAGCTCAAGGTCACTCCTTTCTTAGACCCTTGACATTGATACGCTATAGTTGCATTCCAGAAACCACCGGATGTAGTTGCCTTTCGCCGTTGCGTTCTTGTTTTCTTGTATATTCTCGGACAGTTTGGTCCTAACTTTCTGCTGTTCTTCAGACATTCGTTTGGTTTGAATATTCTCTCATAAAATTTCAAAGAGTCAATTCGATAATGGGATTGAAGATTTAAGTCTACCTCGGGTTCAATTTTCATCTGGTCGCGCGTATTCTGATTCTCAGTTTCTAAATTGGCATTTGTTTCCCCGTTGTATGCAGACTTGTGTAACCTCTTCTCTCCGCTTTTATTATATTCACGGACAATATTTCTGAGTTCAAAGCAGTCATCAAAATCTTGGTGTTCCAAATTTAAGTTGGAATCTAGCTTGCACAAGAATGTACTCAAACTTTTATTTCTCCGTTGATAGGAAAAGACTATATTTGGTTCACCATTACCATCCAGAAGGGACCTTGAAAGTGCAAAATTCGGTGATTCCTTGCATGATCTTTCACGTTGTTCAGGATTTAGATTAGCTGCTTGTCTACTCATTTCCCCAAAAGAATCTGCCCAGTCAATATCAGTAAAGTTAGTAACAAATTTCTTCAAATTTAAATTATCTTTTGAACTAGTAAAAAATTAATACCATTACCTCTAGTCTGGATTTTTGACTTCTCATACGCTAAGTTGATGCATGATTTTTTAGCACAACTGGAATTTGGATAGATTGCTTGCTTATTGAAATTTTGTGTAGAAAATCCCAGGAATTCATCATCCTTGCTTTCATAATGATTGTGCTCATCTGTGAGAGTAACAGCTTCCTCGACATCATTTTGATTTATTATATGGTTTTCCAAATTGAAGCGTAGTACTCTTTTGCATGGTTTCTCAGCGCATACAGAACTTCTTTTGGTTGCTTGGCCATCAGCGTGTACTGAGGCATCAACTTTGCTGCTGTCTTTACTCACATACTTTTTATGTGTACTTGAAGTAGGAATCCTACGCCTTGGAGTTTTAGGTTTAGGAGTTAACGGCTCAATTCGAGACTTGGGAGTCTTTCTAGGTTTACTTTCATCCCATATTTTAGGCCTGTGTCTTTTCATTCTCTGTCTCTTCCTTGGCTTCTCGTCCATATCTATGCCACTATTGCTCCTTTTTTTAGAACTTCGGTTTTCTGGTATAGTTGAAGTTACAGTAGAATCTATCCCGAAAGCGCTTTGTGCATTTTCATTATGGGACTCGCCACCTGCACCAACATTTATTTTTTCTTTATATGGCCTGTTGTCTGCACAGAATTAAAACACGTCCAAAGTTATACAACTTTAAAATTCAATGACATGGGTATACAAAACGAACACAGTACTTGCAGTTTTAGTAGTGTTACAGCCATTAACATGCATTGTTACTGGCTAAATTCGAATGCTATTTGTTGAAGCAGAAACTACTCAGACTAACAAGAGGTAAAGAAAGGGGTTAAAAAAACCAATAGCAGCTTAATTTACAAAATTTTCCTATTTGGAAATCTAGTTAATAATTTCTTACCTCAAATTGGAAATAAAAATTCTGTCCAGCCATAAACACAATTATATATGCATATATATATGACATATGAATACATAACAGTTAAGATTACAGTCAAGGCAAAAGGTATGGTACAACAGCCTATTGAACGAACCTCCCAAATTTCATGTAAGGGGGGGGGGGGGGGGGGCCAATGATGGCTTAAAGATTACAACTAATTTGAATGCTATATGTTGAAGCAGAACCCACACAGACTAACAAGAGATAAAGGTGGGGAAAGTAGAAAAATCAATATCAGCTTAATTTACGAAAATTCCTATTCGGGAATCTAGTTTATGATGTCTCAACTCACATAGGAATACAGATTCTCTCTAGCCATAAACACAATTATATATACATATAAATCCTCCTATATGAATGCATAAGAATAGAGTCAGGTCAAAAGATATGGTACAGCAGCCTTTCAAATGAAAACCCCTCGAATCTCATGTAAACCCCCATGCTGTGATAGGGAAGATAATACAGGAAGCGTTTAGTAATCTTGAAGTCGTAGCATGAACGTAGTCTTGGAATGAGGTTTTGCAGCAAGACTACACCTTTTACCCGGGGTCTAAAAGGAGGTGTTCACTAGCAGAATGGCTTCTTTTAACAAAGCGGGCTGGCGTGTAACCAACAATACTTTGTTGGAGCAATAACCAGATACTATACTCAAAACAGTTGTATCAAAATTACTTGTCATTCGATACTTTTCCTTAAGTTCATCTTAGAAGAATAATCATGGAGTTCAGAACATAAGCTTTAGTTTCAAGAACTTGACAAATTTATAACTTAAAAAAGGACAGTAAATTGGTACTTGGTACACATATCCCAGGCAAATTTCAGTGTTTGTAGTAGACTAGTTCTTTTAATTAAACAGAATATAATTATTTGCAATTAACAATTTTTTATAATTAAAAAATTTGTCATTGATCCGCCATATAATGGGTACATTTGGAGTGATGTTGTTAATCCTAAAACAATATAAATTACAAAAAAAAACACAATCAAACGTACACTTACTACCTGATATTTCACCAATTTTGCCCTCTGATGTAGGAAATCGTCTACGAGGTACATTTGGAGCAAAATCAAGATCGCTCCCGGAATACACACTGTTCAAGTTCCCAATTCCCTGATCAGACCCATGAGTCTCTTTCTCAGAGGCCATTGCATGTGGGTTTTGAAAATTTTGAGAAAATTGAGCAGTTGTGGCTAAGCCCAGATGGGAATCAACTCCATTGTTGATGGAGGTGGAGCACTGTTTTGCTGGAGTCACAGGCACCCAGGTACCCTTTTTATTTAACTCTTCTTCGTCCATTGCATTGTCAAGTTCCCTGGATAAAACTTTAATACAGATAACCGTAGTCAATTTTCTAGAATAAAACAGGAAAAATAAGAATTGAAAAGAGAATATGCAAACACAGATAAAAAAGAGTTTAAAAGAAAACTTACTCTATGAACCACAAAATCACACTAAAGTTGCACGTGATTTTAGGTTATAAAGACGACGGCCATGGACAACCTTAAGCCAGTTTAAGGTTTAAACATAGTTTATAGTAGTAGAGAGGCAGTATAGCTCTAACTCTTGTTTGATTTAGTCGATAACAAATCTGTAAAAAATTTAGTTTCGATCTTAAAAGCCACGTTTGAAGTGTAAAAACATGGTCAAAGTCCAATACTTGATCTGATTTCAAGCTGCTAGTTATAAAATAGGGGGAAAAAAAATTAGGTGTTTAAGTTTTTAAATTCACAAATCAGGTTTATAGCTTAAAAATTTAAAAATCAGATTTTTTTTTTATTGTTATTAAATAAAGATAATAAAGTCATATTTTTGTGATTAATGGTCACATATTCATAATTATAAGTCACGAATTTATTTACTGGTCACATATCGTCAAATTTTTTGGTCATAGATTATTTCGAAGTCACAGATCAAAAAATTTGTACGTCACAGATTATTTTGAGGTCACAGATTTTTAAATTAGTTGATCACAGATTATTTTTGAGTCACATTTGTTGGTCACGGATTATTTTTCGATCACATTGTCAAAATTTTTAGGTCACAGATTAAATATTTGGTCACAGATAACCAAATATTTGGTCACACACTACCAACAATAACCCGTTGCCACCTCCACAACATACACCCACAACACCACCACCGCACCACTAGAGAACATAGAAGAAAAAAAAAGACTAAAAGGCAGCGAAATCGCTGCTGGGGGTTCCCAGCAGCAGCAAGGGGAGGGGAGAGGGAGGGAGGCGGAGGCGCGACGTCAACGATGAGGAAGAGGGTAGAGGCGGTGAAGAAGAGGGTAGAGAGGGAGACGAGAATGGAAGATGAGGAATAGAATATAAATGATTTAGGTTTTGTTTGGGATTAGAGTTATGTTTTAATATATTACCTGATTTTTGAATAAANCATCAATTTGGACCTCCGCCGCATATTTATTAAAGGTTTGGGACCTCCACTGGTACAAATCAAAGATTAGGGTAAGATGCGCAAAAATCTGAAAGGTTTGGGACCGTTGCTGCAATTATCCCATTATTATATATCCATACCTGATTTTTGAATAAACAAACTTTACACCTGATTTTAAAAAGTAAACTTTAAACCCCTGATTTTTTTATAATTTCTCTATAAAGTATTTAGGCCCGAAGGGTAGGGTTTTTGCTCTTGCTTCTATTTTTCGTAGAAGACGAAAGACATCGGTTTAGAACTTTCTGGAAATTATTCAATCGGTTCGAAAATAATTTCATTGATCATGTTTGGCTAATGTTTATTAACGATTTATAATCGATCAAATAATTTTTTATCTATATATTTTGTGGGATTCATAAGTATTATTTATTTATTCATCACTTAGTTTTATTTATTTATATTCCAACTCTCAACATATCTCACAGGAGATATCCAATTGAGATTTTAATGGATTTTTAAAAATTATAAAATTTTATGAATTTTATGAATTTGAATAGATATTCACATAATCTATAAAGATCTCATTAAAATTTGTCAAAATAGTCTTTTATATGTATTTTTAAACATGAAATCCATTGAAATCTCAATTAAGGATACCTATATTTTATGAATTTAGACATCACATTTTTTTCAAAATACATTTTACTTTCTCTTCTTTTCAACTTATAATTTTTTTCCTTCATTTTAACCACACATTTTTATCAATTTACTATTTCAAAATGCATCCTGCACAAAAAAAATGACTCAAACAGACCCTTAAGTTCATTAAAATATCAATTTGAAGCATTTGAATTTTTAAAAAAAATAAATTAAACTTTTTAAAATCTAAATTGAGAACATCTCTCTTCATTTCAGAAGTAAATTTTAACTTTTCAAAAATTTTGTTAAATAGGAAATAATCTTTTTTTTTTTAGAACCCAATGACTTGTGCTATACTAGATGGTACTGTTTTTTAAGATTTCCAATCCTGTCCGATTTTAAAACGCTTAAAAGTAATTTTTGTTAAATAATGAAAGAAAAGAAAAAGGCATCTTGGTGGGATATAAGATTAGTTTGGTATGAGTCACTTTTAAGCGGTTAAAATGACATTTTTGAGATCTAAAAGTTGTTTTTGAATCTATTTGACTAATTTTATAAAAATGCCTCATCTAGTTAAAAGAATTTAAAGAGAAAGTTAGTTCAATTTGATTTCATTTAAAAACACTTTCGAAATATGATTTTTTTTTAAAAAATCATTTTTTCGATAAATGCTAAAATAGTTTTTTCAAAATGAAAAAATTCAAAAGTCGGGTGTTAACTTTGACACAATTCAATTTTCAGGTGTCAATTTTCAAAATGCAAAACTCGGGCATTTATTCATTAATTAAAAATATTTTTATAAGTTATTGATGCGATAAAAAATATTATTTTATTGAAGAAAGTGTGGTTGAAAATGAGTAGATTAATGAAAATGAAAATTTTAATGTGTACTAAACAGATGCTAAATATTTAATTCTAATATAATATAATTAAGTCACCCCACCCCCACCAACCCTACCGTTCCGGGGACTATTCCGACGACCGTTCCGGCCACCACCCTTCTCCGACGATCATTCCGACGACTATTTCGTTGACCTTCCGCCGCAGCTTTATTCCGACGACTACTCCGATTTCGGTAATTTATACAATATGGTCACGAATTTACAATTTTGATAGTCACATATTATTTTTCAACCACAAATAATAATTTTTATACGTCGCAGATTATTTTACAATCACAATTCAAAAATTTTAGAGGTCACAATTAATGCGTTGGTCACAGATTTCAAAATTAGTTGATCACAAATCAAAATTTATAGGTCACACAGTCACAGATAACAAAATGATTGGTCAAAGATTATATTTTTTAGTCACAGATTACTAAATTTTAAGGTCATAGATTATATTTTTAGTCACAAAACCAAAATCACCAGCTCCTCCACCTGCACCACCGTCGACTGCCACCCGCAGCACCACGAAAGCACTCATACCACCACCCAACAAAAAACTCCAAACTCGTCACCGCCACCACACCCCCCAACACGTCGTCATACCGCCGCCAGATCCACTACCACCCATGTTGCCGCCAACAACACAGGCATCACCACACCACACAACAATCACAGCCCAATAAAAAAAAACCCCAAACCCGCCACCGCACTAGATTCTCCACCACACCATATCGTACCTGACTGGAGTCGATCTCGCCACATCTTCGCGACACTGCAAAAGCTGAGCAGGGAAGAAGCGCGCTCACACTCCCCGCCTTCGCCGTATTGAGTAGAGAATAAGCGATCATGAATCGCTGCGATCTATGTACCGGCGAAACCATAGATCCGTACGCAGAGGCACCGGGGTTTATTAGATCTGGTAGTGGAAGTTGCCGACGGCGGGGCTTTGTTAGATCTAGTGGTGGAAATTGTCGGCGGCTGCCTTCTTTCCGGCAAGCTTCGATTTCAGAGAGAGACAGAGACAATGAGATTCACCATTGGACCAAATCAATCCCACCTGAAGTCAAGACTCGCAGAAAAGAAGGTTGATAACTTGGTTCTTTCAAGAAGCTTTTGGGCAAAAGACCGAAGTTGTCTCGATTGGCTTAATGTACAGCCACCAAAATCAGTAATCTATGTTAGTTTTGGAAGCATTACAGTTGTGACAAGAGAGCATCTATTGGAGTTCTGGTATGAATTGGTGAATAGTGGACATGTTCTTATGGGTCATGAGGCTAGACTCAATTTTAGGGGTAGATGAGAAGAACCAAACTCCAATAGAATCAAATGAGGGTACAAAGGCAAGGGGTTACATAGTAGGATGACCTCAGGAAGAAGTGTTGAACTATGAGGCAGTGGGTGGGTTCTTGACACACTGTGAGAGAGAGAGAGAGAGAGAGAGAGAGAGAGAGAGAGAGAGAGAGAGATTGAAAATGAATTAGGGTTTATTTGAAATATGAGTTTTA
>CAIGRQ010046496.1:0-10467 GCA_903798375.1 Fraxinus sp. D2006-0159
CCCTGAAATTCGTCAAAATTTTCCAAACTTCATTCTTGCTTCTCTATTATCTCACGCAACCACCCACTCCTCCTCTATTTTTCCACGCAACCTCCATTTGCAAACTTCTCATTCCTTTCCATTTGCAAGCCGCAAGGCTAATGCTGTCAAGAAAAGTTGAAAACAAAATTTTGTTACTACTTGTTTCACATAGGAGATTGAAGTGGCAAAGATTATACTTGATTTGGGAAATTCAATTGTTGTATCGGAATCAAGAAACAATCTCTTATGAGGTAGTAAAAGGAGGAGATCTACTTGGGATGTAGCTCCTGCACCTGCATCAGCATCACTGTCCATTAATGGAAAATTTGAAATGACGCCATAATGGTAGATGATAGGTAATTACGACACGTGTGAAGATGGAAAACTCACTCTTTTATATTGTTGAGAATAATATTAAATCTAAAACTTTTTTTTTTCAATTACACATTCTTCAAAAAAATCAATATTCCCCTAATTAAAATGTGGAATACTGGAGCCCAAACATGGCTAAGGGGATGCTTGATTCTCATTTTTATAAATACATTTTTTCTCTTCTTTTCACCACAAATTTTTCATTAAAATAATATTGCATGTAAATAAAAAAAAATCCTTCTTTTTTAACTACACATTCTCCATCAATATACTATTTCAAAATACATTCTTAAAAAATAATGGCGCTCAAACACCACATAAGAGTGGCGAGCACTAATTTCCAGACACTCCAATGATCCTTTACGAATGATGAGACATGAGTAAGAAATTCGACAAGGGTAGGAGTGAGGTTCACAATTCGAGCATGTTTGAACCTCATTTTTTTGCTCTTAAATACATTTTGGAATAATATTTTGATGGAGAATGTATAGTCAAAAAATATTAAAAAAAAATTAGATTTACGTGTAATATTATTTTATTGAGAAATATGTAATTAAAAATAATGGAACCAAACAAAAACTTACATCCTGTTCGAGCCACATTATTTTCCCAATAATGCATTTTAAATAGTGCTTTAATGGAAAATATGTGGTTAAATATAAGGAAAATTTTTAAATTTGCGTGTAATATTATTATATTGAAGAATGTGTGGTTGAAAATAAGAAAGAAAAAAGTATATTTTAGAAGAACGGGTATCAAACATGGAGTTAATTTTAAATTTTGTGTATATATTTGGTAGTACTAATTGAATTATTTTCCTGATGTAGTCCCCCAACCGGCCATCCCACTCCCACATACGTAATGCGTTCTCTAATCAATAGAAAAATCATTATCAAGTATAAGCTTTTTGGCAGTTGTGGATTTCTATTCATAAAATTGTTTTTAAAAGCTTTTTTGTCATTTTTCTGCCCCATAAACAGAGGTGATCTCAGATATTGTTCTCTTCTAAATTCAAAATAAATTATATGCAATTCATTTCCTTATCCTTCTCTCATTCTGGCCTCTCTTATCATTTTTATTCCACTTAACTTCTGCATTATTTAATTATAGAAAAGTAATCATCTCCTCAGATCCCAAGAATTCTCCCTCAGGTTTCTTGGTATCATTTTTCATTCATTCTGCTTAGAAATGGAAACTTCTTTTTCATAATTAGCTTCTAAAGTTCTACAATCATCAGAATTACAGGTAACCCTTCTTTCATTTTCATCTTTTCTTCTAATTTTTTGCAGTATCTTAACTACGTGTCTGTGTGTTTTCGTGTATAAGGAACATGAATAAGTTAACTAATTTGTAAGTTTTCTACGTTAGATAGATGAATAAGTAGATGATTGTGCATAAAAATGAGTAAATTTCACTATCCTCGTGTGTTTCTGTTCAAAATTATCCCTTTTGGAGCTCTGTCATCATCCATGTTTTGTCTTAATTTTCTTCCTGGGACTAATGGTATCAAACAAGTTTAATGATTTAAAAGGTTTCTTCTTTTGGTCAATAAGTTTTTTGCTTATCTCATTGGAGTTGTTAAAACTTAATAGGGAGACTTGTTTAATAATTTTAATCCCCAACCAGATACAATTTGACATCTTAACATCAGTCTTAGAGTTTACACTTTTGAGCCTCAAGGTGCTTACAAAGTAATTCTTTTCACAGTTAGAATATGTTCTCATACTCGATTTTAAGGTCATGTTTGTTTCGAATTAAAATCAGATTTTAATCTAAGTTAAAGTCAAACAGTCAATATTAATCACATCTTTCATGGTCTCACAGCTTTTCAACCACATATTTCAAAAACTTTTATCACAATCTACTAAAAATTTAATTTCAATTCTCACCGAACACCCACTAAATTTATCGAAACGAGACTTACTTTATTGTTGTTGCTACTGAAATATGAAAAGAAATTGATAATTGTCGAAGCATTATATGCTTTTGGCAGACACAAAGTTCCATATCCATATTGATTTTTTATTTAGCAGTAGAATTATTAACTATTAGTATATTTAGTTATTTGATTTCATTTATTAAATGCTAAGTTTGTGTTTGCTAGTGTTTGTTATCAGCAACATCTGTACTGCCAAAGGATGGAGACCCATGGCAATAATGGAGGTCCTCACTGGCTTTGTCTCCCCCTTGTCAAATGACTGTTTTGCCCCTTCCAGTACTTCCAATGGCCATCCAACCAAAATCCCCTTTTCTCCAAATTTTTATTTTTTTATTAATTTTCTTATTCCATGTCCAGCCATTCATGTGCTTGCCTGTAGAAACTCAGGCCCTACTGGAATTCAAAAAACAGCTTAATGATCCATTGAATTACTTAGATTCATGGATGGATTCAGATTCTCCTTGTCAATTTTATGGAATTTCATGTGATGAAAATACTGGTTTAGTCACTGATATTTCACTTGACAGCAAGTCTCTTTCTGGGGTAATATCCCCATCACTTTCTGTGCTGCAAAACCTCACTTCTTTAGTTCTACCTTCAAACCTTATATCAGGAATTCTTCCAAAGGAACTGAGCAAATGCATGAATCTAAAGGTTTTGAATGTATCTGATAACAATATGAATGGAAGCATTCCTGATTTGTCCAATTTGACCAACTTGGAGATTCTTGATCTCTCGGATAACTATTTTTCGGGTGAATTCCCAGCTTGGGTCGGAAATTTGACTCATCTGGTTTCATTAGGCCTTGGGAACAATGACTATGACGAGGGAGAAATTCCAGATAGCCTAGGTAATTTGAAAAGCTTATACTGGCTTTACCTGGCTGGATCAAACTTGCGGGGGGGAATCCCAGAATCTATTTTTGAACTGGAGGCATTGGGAACTTTGGATATTTGCACGAATAAGATTACTGGAAACTTCCCAAAGTCGATTGGCAAGTTGAAGAATTTGTGGAAAGTTGAGCTTTATGGGAACAATTTGACAGGTGAAATTCCACGAGAACTTGGAAAGCTCACTCTTTTACAAGAAATTGATATAGCTTCAAACCAAATGCACGGGACAATTCCTCAAGAGATTGGCAATCTGAAGAAATTAACGGTGTTTCACTTATACAAGAACAACTTCTCTGGAGAAATCCCAGCATCATTTGGTGATATGCAGCACCTCAATGCCTTTTCTATCTACAAGAACAGTTTTTCAGGAGAATTTCCACCCAATCTTGGCCGCTTTTCACCATTAAACAGTGTTGACATATCTGAAAATAATTTTTCTGGTGGATTCCCGAGATACTTGTGCCAGAACAAGAATTTACAGAAATTGCTTGCTTTGGAAAACAAGTTTTCCGGGGGCTTTCCAGATACTTATGCAGAATGTTTTCCTTTGGAACGGTTGAGAATCAGTCAGAACCAGCTGACTGGAAATATTCCCGATGGCGTATGGGCACTTCCTAATGTGAATATGATGGATTTCAGTGATAATCATTTCACTGGCAGTATATCTCCACGCATTGGGGTTTCTTTGAATTTGCAAGGGCTAATGCTGTCAAACAATAGATTTTCAGGAGATCTCCCAGAAGAACTTGGCAAACTCGTGCAGTTGGAACGCCTATATTTGGATAATAACGACTTTTCTGGCAGAATTCCATTAGAACTCGGTGCTCTAAAGCAGTTGTCATCTTTGCATTTGGAAGAAAATGCACTAATTGGATCGATACCGGCAGAATTAGCAGAATGTACTCGGCTTGTGGACTTAAATCTTGCTTCAAATTTTCTGACCGGTAGCATTCCCAGTACTTTCTCAACTATGGCCACTTTAAACTCTTTGAATCTTTCAAGAAACAGTCTCACGGGATCAATTCCAGAAAAATTGGATAAATTGAAGCTGTCTTCAGTGGATCTATCAAATAACCAGCTATCGGGAAGTGTTCCCTCTGATTTTCTGACTGTGGCCGGGGACAAGGCATTTGTTGGAAACAAAGGCCTTTGTGTTGATGGAAGCATCAAAAGATCAATGAACTCAGGGTTTGGTCCTTGCAATGGAAAGAATAGTCACAAGGACTTCGGTAAAAGTAAATTATTTTTGTTCTGTATTATATTGCTCGCTCTGGTTGTTATTTTAGGTGGTTTACTGCTCGTGAGTTACTTGAACTTCAAGCAAAGTCGAACTGATGCGGAAGAGCACCCAGAAGAAGAAAAGGGAATTCGTCCGAAATGGAAGCTTGAGAGCTTCCACCACGTTGAATTTGATGTGGACGAAATATGTGGTGTGGATGAGGATAATTTGATTGGCGTTGGAGGCACTGGAAAAGTTTATCGACTAGATTTGAAGAAAGGTTGTGGTACAGTTGCTGTGAAGCAGCTGTGGAAGGGAAAGAGCGTGAAACTCTTTGCAGCAGAAATGGAAATTCTTGGAAAGATTAGGCATCGAAATATTCTAAAGCTATATGCTTGTCTGATGAAAGGAGGTTCAAATTTTTTGGTGTTCGAGTACATGGATAATGGGAACCTGTTTCAGGCCCTTAATCGAGAAATTAAGATGGGGAGACCGGAACTTGATTGGTATCAAAGGTACAGAATCGCATTAGGTGCTGCTAAAGGAATAGCTTACCTACACCACGATTGCTCCCCACCAATTATTCATAGGGATATCAAATCAACCAATATATTACTCGGTGAGGATTATGAAGCCAAAATTGCTGATTTTGGTGTTGCTAAGGTTGCAGAAGTTTCTCCTAGAGGATCTGAATGCAGTTCTTTTGCGGGAACTCATGGTTATATGGCTCCAGGTTAGTTTTAATATACTTGAAACTATTTAACTACGATCTTTTGCTTAAAATTATTTTTGCATTAATATTACTTGTTAATCTCTGCAATCAACTAAATCTAGGAATCTTGATATTTAATAAATCATTTTTCATTTGAATTTCAAAAGGTACTCTTGGTATTGTCTAAGAGGACAATAAGATATGGTCCTTGAAATGGAATTTAGGGCAATACTTCACTCAGATATTACTATAATATTTCAATGAAGTATCAAAAAATCTTGTCAATATATCGTTACTTGTTCGTGCTTTGTTTTAATGATGGAATTTCTGTGCAGAACTAGCATATTCATTCAAAGTCACTGAAAAGAGTGACATATACAGTTTCGGAGTGGTTCTGTTAGAATTAGTGACAGGTAGAAGGCCAATCGAGGAGGCTTACGGTGAAGGAAAGGATATCGTTTACTGGATTTCGACTTATTTAAATGACCAGGAAAATGTTGTTAAAGTTCTTGATCCTAAGGTGGTTTCTGATTTTGTCAAGGATGATATGATAAAGTTCTTGAAGATTGCTGCATCATGCACTACCAAACTTCCAAATCTTCGACCGAATATGAAAGAAGTGGTGAAAATGCTTATTGATGCTGAACCTTGCACTGTAAGATCTCCCGATGCCTGTGTTAAAAACAAGAAGGTTTTCTTGCAGAAGCACACCGATCAAAATGGTGCAAGAGGACTCATATAGCCGATCCTAAATTTTACTAGGAATAAGACTTTGTTGTTTTTTAGTAGTGAATATATAATTCTATTGTAAGCTTGCACCTTTTTTTCAGCTTTAGATTGTATATCTTCTTGGGAGTGAACATGTCTATTATTCTGCTATTGCTGTAAAAACTCTAGAAATTTGAAGAATTGAGCTTTTCTGCATATCCTTAAGAGGGTTCTTCATTTGTGTCAATACAGATATAGGTTAATTATTACTAATCAATAGTAAATTTTTCAACCTCTTAATATTAATTAGCTTTTTCTGTCAATACAGATAAAAATCCTCTTTACTTTTTCTTATTAAAAAAATTGTAGGTATTTTTTCTTTGATAAATCTCTAAATTTGAGCAAGTTTTGAAGATGATCAAAGCTTATAATCATCTTATTTGCAAGGGAAAATTACAGCAACGGTCTCTTAACCTTTTCGATTTTTGCAGATTTTATTCCAACATTTAATTCGTTTCAGCGAAGGTCCCTAACCTCCCCACCCCCACCACTGCCAAATCAAAACGTCGACGATGCCTAACCATCGATTACCGGCCACCAAACCGTCCCATAAAATCAATAATCAAAATCATCCCCTTCACAACTAGGAAAACAAATCAAAACCAAAAATGAACTCACTCTAACATCAAAATCAGAAATCAAATCAAACTCGCTTTTACATCCAACGCAAACAATTGGAGGTTGTCTCGTGGTGTGGGTCTAAACAGAAACTGAAGAAACTGAAACCTCATTTTGCACGTGGAATTAGGTAGAATTTGAAGCCAAAGTTGCAGCAATTTGTGACACAATTGGATCGATTGAAAGTATACCCATCATTGTTTGGTGTTGCTAAGGGATTGTAGATTGCCAATTTGGTGGAAAAAGAGTTCCAGATTCGTCAATTGGAAGAGGCAGAATTTCCTCAGTTCGTGTGCGATTTAGGGCAAAATTAGAGTCCAAATTGAGTCGATTGGGGCATCAATTAGAGAAACTGAGTACACACCAATAGTCATATGATGTTGCTGATGATTCGTGTGTTGCCAATTTTGTCGAAAATCATTCCCAAACCCGTGAATTGAAGGAGATGGAATTGCCTCGTTTTGCTCTCGAGGCAAACACGTATCAACCGGGGCTGTTTTGGATGATGTCTCACCATGAATTGGAACACCTAGGTGAGGCAAACCGACTCGTAGCGGTGCATGACAGTGGGTGTCACTGGAGTCGCCCGATTTTGTTATTGGACCGTGCACTCCCATGGTTTTAAGGGTTGATTTTGACTCCATATGATTGTCCAATTATTTGTTTGGGATGGTGTGGTGATGGTGGCTCGTTGTCGACCACCGTCGGCAACTTTGATTTGATGGGAGATTGGTGGGTTAGGAGGTATGGAAGATGGCTAGTGGAGATTGGTGGGTTAGGAGGTATGGAAGATGGCTAGTGGTGGCAATCGAGCCGGCTCTACTTGTCAAAATGACTCACAAGCTGCTCGAGCTCGTCAAAAAGATGAGCCCGAGCACGAACCGAGCAGGCTGGCTCGCTGGCTCGGCTTTTTTTTTTACGAGCGGCTCATGGAGCCGAGCCACGAGCCGGCTCATCCAAAATCGATTTTTTTTATTATTATAAGAACGCGTATCTTATATAATTATATAAAAGAAACGAGCCGAGTACCCATTTTGGGCAAATGCCACCACTAAAGATGACAATGCCCATTTTATTTTATTTTTGATTTTTTAATTTAATTTATTTAATATGGAGAAAATGCAAAGTACCATTTAGCCCTTTTAAATTTGATCAAAATTAATCAAAATTTGATTTTTTTGGTCAAACAACGATCAAATGGATTGTTTCCATCCAATTGGACTCCAGGTGCATATTTATGAAAAGTTGGTGACCTTCGTTGGCACAAATTCAAAGTTAGGGTAAAGTCTGCAAAAATCGAAAAGATCAGGGGCTTTTGCTGCAATTTTCCCTATTTGCGATCTGGGGCTAAAAATATGGAAATGAATGAGATCCTTCTTGGAACAAAAAGAAAATTTAACATTTCAAATTGAGCAGGTTGTGACCCTCATCGGAGTAAGCAAAAAGTTTTACTGGGTTTGGATTATGAATTTGCGACAGATACTTCAATTCCGTCAGCGAGTGGTTACTAAAGAGCTTTTGAAATAGCTTTGCAACAGTAAGATTGTTTGCATTGATTTAAAACCATGACTGATGCAAAGAAAATCATAAATCAGTTGGAAAAGAGCAGAAATGAGAACGCACGTAACTTTCACCCAATCTACAACGTTAGTCGATGGCCTATTTTATTGGAAGACACTGAAATCAAATTCACTGGATAGCAGTTGCAAGCCATTTTTCTCCTTCAGAGACTTCACGCTTTGACTAAAATTTAAACTTAATGAAACAAAATTTACCCTTCAGAGACTTCACTGATTTGTAAAAATATATATTGCCACCCCTAGATTCAATAGAATACCCTCGTGCTTACGGCAGATAGTGTGTCCTACGTACTTCTTATTAATGAGTGACAGATAGATGCCGAACTCGGGCCTTCGTTGAATGGACAATTCAATTTGAAAGAGGTCGACCTCCTGGCTCCTCTCATCCTCTACTTACATGGATAAAAATCTAGTGCAACTCCATCCGTTTATATTTCACATGCATTTTGTACTTGTGATTCCAGTTCTTGTTTTGTCTTCTACTGATACATCCCATATACACTGAAAGTCTGAAATGAATCCATTTACCTCATTTTCATAAACCAAAATGAATGGATACTCAAGAATCAGAAAAGGTAACACAATAAGATCAAAATCTGTAGATTTTTCTTTTCTACCTCAAACACCACAATCTGGTCCAATCTACGCCTCAAAATCCCTGAAGAGCCAACCAGACGACCCTCCAATACCCGAGCATGAACATGAAGACGACATTGGAGAAATCTTTGGTGTAATTTTAGGTATAAAATGTCCCGTCTACTCGAAGAATTCTGAGAAGGATCTAGTCGAGGAACAAAATATGGCACTTCAAGGCGTGATGAAGAGAACGCTGTCCATAAGAAGATCAAAGTCTGAAGGGTATTGTAGAATTCACCACCAGTGTAATATAACTGCAGCCGATGAACACACTACTGAATCAGCTTCCAAGACAAGATTCACGAAGAAGAAAGGAAAGATTCTTAAAGCCTGTAAACGTGTTTTCGGTTTTTAGATGAATGATTTTTGCTATGCTCCCTTAATACATGTTAAATCTCAATGCAGCAGCAAAATCTATCCACTTTCGACAAAAGGACATAGGTAGGTGATTCTATAATCTTTCGTTGAGAAATTATTCGTGTTGATTTCCATTTGTCCACACTTTCGGAATGAATCCATTTTTTGGACCGTTTTCCGGAATGAATCCGTTCAATGCTGAAATTGAATAACACGGCCTGTAAGAGTACACAGTAAACCAAATCAATCTCGTTGCAGAATTAAAATTTACTAGATTAATATGATTTTTGCTGTGCTCCCGTATTACAAAATACGTGATAAAACTCATACAGAGTAAAAATCTATCTTATTTTGAAATTTTCGGCCTATACAAGAGTGAAACGAGAGTCCATTGACAAGTACAGAAGTGGAACCTCATTGAACTAAACTAGCTAAACTATTTAACAATCTATCGAAGTTAAGGAATATTACAAGGGCTTAGTTAAATTTTTTCAGTTGCCTTCACTGAAGTCTGCACCGATCACTTCTCCATCTACGTCTCCACCTGATGATTTATCACTTGAACCGGATGGCTTGGTCGTCAGTTCAGCACTCATAGCTCCTGGCTGGCTATATAGTGACTGTCCAATCTGCATAACTTCTTGGTTGACTGTAGCCATTGCATCCTTGATAGTTTGAGTCGAACCACTAGATATGGCGTCCTTGAGCTCTTTCAATTTAGTTTCGACCTTATCTTTTACATCACTTGGAACCTTGCCTCCCCAACTCTTTTAGCTGCTTTTCAGTTTGGTATAAACAGACTCTGCCTTGTTTTTAGTGTCGATGGCTTCTATCCTTTCCTTGTCCTCCTTTGCATATTTCTCGGCTTCATTAACCATTCTATCCAACTAGACATTTTTCATTCAAAACGGATTATAAAGTTGTAAATGCATTCACAAGCAACAAAAGATAAAANAGCTGCTTTTCAGTTTGGTATAAACAGACTCTGCCTTGTTTTTAGTGTCGATGGCTTCTATCCTTTCCTTGTCCTCCTTTGCATATTTCTCGGCTTCATTAACCATTCTATCCAACTAGACATTTTTCATTCAAAACGGATTATAAAGTTGTAAATGCATTCACAAGCAACAAAAGATAAAAGTTAAATGGGTACTTAACCATGGTTTCTATATTAACAATTAATATAGAAAATTATACCGTAAAGTGGATATTATTTCACTGTGTAAACACTAAATTTGAATTTTAATCACTCTTAAATGTCAAGATAAATACTAAAACAGAGCGAGAAAAATCAATTGAACTTCAAAAGCAGCTGAATATGGTTCAATTTTTTTAGCCTAAATGAGTTAAGCAGG
>CAIGRQ010046543.1:0-14871 GCA_903798375.1 Fraxinus sp. D2006-0159
CATGATCAAATTTGATGTGATCCACAAGTGTGTCAGCCTACGTAAAAAGACAATCGATATTTAACCATGCAAAAGCAGGGAACTGAAGTTGCATCTGAATTACAGTGTCATTCCAAGGGATTCGTTACCTTCCACAACTCTCTGCGGCCACAGAGCAGATAGTCCAACTCGGTTGGCGAAAATATTTGTAGAGTCGAAATGTCAAAAACCTAAAAATCATAAAGCACAAAAATGATGTTTTTCTTGCTCAAAAATTACGATGAGTATCAAGAATCAGAACATGACAGGAAAAGATCATTTTCTATCCTCCAACTAGAGCTTTTATAGTCAAATCTTCTCGCCACAATTAAGACGAGCATATCAAGTATAATAAGCATCGTTTAAAAATAAGTTTCTCCGTCAACAAATTAGAGCTTAGTGGTCAAATGTTATGAAACAAAACTTTGAAGCAATGACAGTTCTATGAATCTATAGTAACAAAACTATGTTATTAGAGGAAAATATGTTATTCAATCAGACAACAGAAATATGTTGAAAAGGAATCACACTGAAAGTTGACTTGGACAAAATAAATTAGCAAACCTGATTAAAGCCAGATCTAAATGCTTCCATTTGCCGCAATATTCCAGTTCCCACAGTTGCATCAACCACAAGGGAAATATAATCCTCCAAACTATTTATGTCCACCTGCAAATTACAAGAGTTGAAAGAGTTTAAAGAAGTAACCATAACACAAGCAGAGGGCAACCAGTAAAAGAAAAAAGCTACAGGAGTAGTGTACATTCTTGTCGCCTGGCTTGAGAACATATTCAGGATAGCCTGGAAGGGTGAAATCTAAACAAAGCTCTTCAATTGAAGCCCCATGAAAATGTAAATCGTCGAGGCTATGACTACCCATTGACTCCAAATACTGTTTCCGGCACACAAGGGCATGCATTTCTTGCAAGGTAGTCCCAAGTTCAGCATCAAAAGAAATGATATCATGCAAATCCAGCTCCTGCAGAAATTAATAAAATATGAATTGTTAATTAAATCAACCTATAGAACTAAATAATGCTTCATCTTTAGTCAACATTGGCAATTTTAACTTACTTGACAGAGAACAAGCTTATAAAAGGCAACTGATAGAGGCAAATCCAAAAGCCTTCCATCTTGGAGAGCTTTTGCCATAACACGACCAAGCAACCGAAAATATTCAGTAACTTTAGAAAATAGGCTACCATCAGAAGTTGATGCACAGGGTGACCAAGGACGTGGAAATAACCCAAGAGGCGATTGGACAATATCTCTAACCCCAGCTTTCCCATCTAACCGTCTGTCCACATCTACTTCCAAATAAGGTCTATCCACTGACGAACTCGACCTCCACATTTCTAGTCCTACTTTTTGAAGGTCATGACTCAAAAGAGTGTAAAACTCCAGAGTAGGCCCCAATCCAGTGCCAACTTCACCAAAATATTCAACCTCGAGAACAGCCTTTTGACTAGAATACATTTCCATAACTTTTGCAGCAGAATCCAATATTCGATTCCGAGACACGCGAACTTTCTGACGCTGTAATCTCCCAACCCTTACCTCTCTTTCATTTGTTGAACCATGACCATCAGCACCTTGCTGCTGCTGAAGCCGATATAATGCACGAGACAGTCCAAAAGCAGTTGAATAGAAGTATTGGCGCCGAGTTTCAAAAGGAAACAAAAATGGGCATGCTTTAGTCAACTGGTAGCACCATGAAGGAAGAGACCCACTGCAAAGTGCTAATGCATCCTGGATCTGTCTAGCCAATTTTGGAGTAAGTTTACTATTGATGAATTCCTCAGGAGGAACTTTGACGCCGATGGCACTAAGTTCATCTAGACTTGCAATTTTTCCTTCAGCAAAACTATCAACTGCCCCTTGTACTCGCAAGAGCAGTGCAAGCTGATTCAACCCCTCCAGTACGCGTAATAGCGCTAATATATTATAAATAGGGTTACTTTTTTCCAGACCACAAGGAAGCTCCCCTTGCAAAATGCTATCTAAAAGTGAGACTCGATGCTGCAATGAATCTGAACTGGATAGACTCGATAAACTAGCTTTTGTAGACTTGGATGGAGTTGCCAAGTTCTCAGCCCCAACTGAAGACTTATCAGCTTGGCTATCTGCCTTTTGATACATGATAGTGTAAATATCGCTCCAGAGCCTACTTCCATCGCTCGATACAAAATCACTGCCACCAAACCTCTCATCATCGTCATCATCATCCAGCACAAGTTGCCGTTGGATTGCCTGATAAATAGTCAAATGTCTATTAAGCTGCTTCCCGCCTGCCGTAAAAATTAGTCTTGGCGGATCACTAGACCCAAAAAGTGATCGTCCCTGACGATCTCTGCCTCCTCTTTCACCTCTACTATTAGAAGATGCAAGTCCAGCCATAGCAGCAGCAGCAAAAGACATTGCACCTCTTGAACCAAAAGAACTACCACTCTTAAATTCAGCAGAATCCGATTCTCTCCCTGAAGTACCTCTGTTGCTAGAACTACAAGGCGGATTATTCTGGCCATCACTGGGTGTAGCAGCGGCACTATCTTCTGTAGAGTCACTCAATTTAACATCATGCACTTTATCTGGCGTACAGAAGGGAAGAGAATCGTCTCTAAGTACCTGCCAACAATAAAGATATCAGTGACAGATAATCTATTAGCAGAATATTTCAGTCAGATATAGCCACAAATTTAGAGAGGGCGATAAGGGCGTTAGCTATTTCCAGCAACAACTCCACCTATTGTTTCATATAGAAATTACTATACCAACTAATTCTAGATAGATGCTCAAACATGTAGCACAAAACAACAAAGAAAATACTCCTATAAATGCAGATCAAAGTAAAACATAAAACAAATACCTCATCCTACCGATCAATATTGGCAAATACTAACACCTTGTTGCAGGTTCTGTTTATTAAACTGACACTATATTTGTCCAGAAGAAAAATAAAAAATAAAAAAAATTGTACATTTTCAGAACACAGATGATAGCGCGTGAAAGAGCATCAGAAGCTTTTAGGCTCCACACATTTCTTGTGATGAATAAAAATCTGAACAAAATATCATTTCATCAATATCTCAATATCCAGTAGACACTCGTTGAAATGAAAATATAAATCACGGTATCACCAAAAACTTCTTAACCAACCCTCCCAAAAAAAAAGGGGGGGGGAAGAGAAAAAATTATATACCTATTGTTGCAGCTTCCAATCAGTTAAATATTGATTAGAAGTCAATTTCAAGAAGACCAAATCAAAATGGAAAAATGTAAAAGTTAATCAATGGATTACAGAAGCATACATCATCATGGTCGTCGTCATCATCATCTTCGGATATATCATCATCTTCAATCACCAATGCTTCATCAAGTTCAACGGGAGAAATATCCAAGTCATCATCCTGCATAGCAGACAAAATAAATGTTTAAACTTAGAAAGAGTTTGGATCAACATTTCAAAGAGAACAAGGAAAAATAATGGCCAGAAGACACTAGTTTGATGAATAGATGTGGAAAAACAAGGAAGCTATAGTTGTTCAGTAATAGAGGCCAATCAGATGGAGGAAATCTAAGTACGTAGAAAAATAATATCAACTTCCAAGAAATTTGTTAAATGGAGGAACATTTTCCAAGAAGCAAATAAGCTTATTGCACATAGATCAGAATGTTCAATATGAAGAAAAGGAAAGGAAAGGAAAGGAAAGTGTGTAAAGTGTGGAAATAAAGAACTACACCGACCGTAACAGAGATGAATTTCTAAAAAATTGAACATCATTCTCATTTTTTTCCTCTGTTTTATTTCAGTTTTCAGCTGAGGGGACTGATGAAAGTAGAACCATATTTATACCCAGGAAGAATAAAATAGTCACTTTGCTAGAGTAAGAAATAAACAAGATATGGTAAAACAAGTTTTCTAATTTTCAGAAAACATATTTAGATTCCAAACAAACATATGCACTCATGTCGGTCATTGCTTTTATTTGCTTCAGTGGTCATATAAAGGCAAAATGCTTTCAGCTGCTTCATCAAGAAGCAAAGATGTCATCATCAAAGCACCAAAAGCTAATAGAAAATTACACAGTGAATTCCAGACCACATCTGGAATTTATGTTTTAGAACACCATCTTCCTTCAATAAAAATGCTCATTGCATGTAGAGAATACCTCAGAACTAGAGTCTGCATCTAGAGGCTTCATTTGGGCATCTTTATCCAGAGCTGCTCTTCTGCGAGCAGCATTTCTTGTCTGAGGTCCTCTTCCCTCTTCTTGGGTAGGCTTCAAAACAGCTTTTCCCTTGGACTTTGACGAGCTTGTATTTTTTTCTTGGGGTGACTCTTTCTTGGCAGTATTACCTAAAAGAACTGATGATCTAGATCGCGTTGAATTACGTCGAGCAGCAGGAGTGAAAGTAGATGGTGACGATGCACCAGCTGCTGAAGGAGTGGTCCCAGACTGACTTCGTTGAACTCGGGGCCAAAGGAAGTCTTCAACAGCAGCTAAACTTGCTAATGGATCAATCAAAACAACATTTGAAGAGTAGTCACGGAGAGATTTTTCTCCTTGTACTCTGCAAAGGCGCAGCTTGAATGGCTGAGAGAGTGCACTTAGACCAGAAGAAAGATGTGCATTCCCACCAGATGACCGAGACGTATGGCTCAGCACAACAGGGAAACGCTCTAAGGAGGATAGAGCTTCTTGAAGTTTTCGAACCAAAACATTCATGGGAGCTTCATTCTTTTCATCAACACCTGAAGGAAGGGCAATAGCAACAAAAGATTTGCACCTTCTGATGGCATGTTGTCGAAGCTTATGCAAATTGACTTCAGAAGATCTGTCCTTGGAGAAATATCCACAAGTAATGTAGTTGAGCAATGAGGCAATGGCTCCACTACCGATAAACTCAAAAGTCGATACACCATCGCCTCTGCTAAGCTCTTGCAGCATCTCAGCTATCACCTCAACCAAGTATACCTCCTTACTAGAAGAATAATCAGAAAGCTGAGAGCCAGAAGCTTTTGATTTCCCCTTTGATTTAGTTTTTCTATCATCCATACCAGCATTCAATTTCGAGCAAAGATTCTTTAGGCGTAGGAGATCATCTGTAACCCCAGTTTCGTGGGCCTCGAGATTAGATGGAAAGTATTTATCTTTGAAATCTTTTGCACATGAACTGACTGTTGACCGAAGACTAGAATTGACAGTTGGAATTTCAATTGTATTTGGAGCTGAACTTTTAGTGTCTTCAGCAGGATTTACATCTGAACTCGAATTACTACCACGTCGTCGATACCGCCTAGAACGAGATGATCCAGGAATAGAATCATTATCCTTTTCACCTGATGATGGCTGCAAAGAAGCAGTACTTGTAGATCCAGCTATTATCAAAGAATCCACAGCATGAACAACACCTTCCCTTAAAAACATCTTTGAGAAAATACCAGGGAGTTTTTCCATTAAGATTTCTGCTATTTGAAGAGCAGGTACAAGCACTTGAGGATCTTTCCAAGCTAGCACCCCAGCTAAAAAACTGAGGGAAAAAAAAAAAAAATTCAAAAGATAAGGATCTCTCTCTTGCTAATCAGTAAAGGAAAAACTGCGATTTTAAGTCTAGAGGAAACATATACCTAGATATGTTTGTCACACTTATCAGAGATTGAATCATTTCAGCAGTGCTGAAGTACATAAGTTTTCCAACAACTGAAAGACACTTGTGCCGAACAGGGCCATTTACGCTGGAGCCATAAATCTGCATAACAAACATATGGCAAATTGTTTATAGAATATAGGGCAGTAAAACACTGGTAAACTAATTCCTGCAAAAACCAACCTGGATTAGAACAGGAAGGAGATCCATTCCGAACTGTTGCAGCAGTTCAGGCTGATCATTCAACAATTTCAAACGAGCCGAAACCTCTTGCGTGTTTCCTTTCAAATCTTCCTGTTTGGTGGAACCGCCTACAGGACCCTTCTTAGAAAAAGAACCTTTAACAAACAGATTGCTGCTGACTGGAAGAGATATTGTTCCTTGAGGCAGTGGGGGAAGAAGCTCATTTGCCAGATTCACAATCTCAAAAATCTGTTATATCGGGTAACACATAAGCTTATTGAGGTCAAGAAAAGGCTTAAAATTGCGCACTGACATTATTTAAGAATTCTTCAACAAGTAGAAGATTATTTTCATGAAGATCACACTACAAATGGATTGAAATGAATCATAAGCAGATCTATGATAGAAAAAAATTGAGGTGAAAGGAAACTAACTTAGAGACAAAGTACAGTTTTTTAGACTGATTTAAGGACAAATGAACCAGGGAAAACTGAAGCCACACTGTGAAACATGAGTGAAGATATAGCACATACCTGCTCTGGTGGTCTACTCAAGGCAGGTGAAACGGACATGCTGGACACAAGGCCAGACCCTGATAGGATATCTTTAAGTATGCCACTGATCCCAAGGAGTAGTAGAGACTTCGCCCCTAAAGGAGAACCACTCGCACAAGTGCATAGAAGCCGAATCAAACCCTGTACGCTTAATAGGTTATATAGTCTTACCATAAAAGGCAGTAAATGAGAACTGATCTTTGAACTCACCGTGTATGTAGAAGTGCTGAGCGAAGCTTGACCCCCTCCAGAATTGCTGGTGGAAATTAAGGCTGCAGCTTGGGTAACAAGTCCTTGATTGCAGAGTTCATCAAGCTTCTCCGGCAGTGCAGCAAATGCCTCAGCAATCCGGGTCAAGCAAATAGATGCGTGTTCTAAAACCTATATATGAAATCAAGCACATGCAGGTAAAGCAAAGAGAAGCGAGAGAAAAAGTAGCAGCAATTAATAGACCTTAATAGTTTCCTTGTCATTTTAAAACTGTAGAAATATTATCTGACCTTTGCATCATGATATTGAAGAAGATTAGTCAACAACGGAACAGCTTCCATCACAAAGTCAGATGCATCTGAAGGTAATTTTTTGCACATGTTCGCAGCAGTCGATAATGCCACTCTCTAACAGAATATTAAGAGAGAGTCATATTCATTTGACTTACAGAAGAAAATTGCTACCGTTTAATGGTGGAAAAAACAGTGAATAATACTACCAATATCAACATTACTGGAATTTTCCCCAATAACTCACCTGAACTCCAGTAGAGAAGAACTCAAGATATGAAAGCACGGCCATAAGCGCACCCGCTCTCAAGCAAGCAGTTGGATGCTCCTGAGAGATCTTTTTCAGGGCTTGCAGTGACTGTTGCAATACAATCAATTTTAGGATTCAACATTTAAATCACCAAATTTTCCCCTAGCTAAAAGTGTGAGCATGTGGTTAGGAATAAAAATACTAATCACAACCATAAAAGTAGCAAATCTTATCCAATAATTGTTAATTACATCCAAAACTACTCAGTGTTCGTAATTCTACAAAGTAACAAAACGATTAATATTTTCACCTGTTCAGCCAAGTCCATGTACTCAATAGTAAGCAGTCGAGCAACAAAGCATGTTACTGCACCATAATGCACCACGGCAGCACAAGAAGAGGGCAGCACGTCGACCAAATGAGTCAGTGCCCTTGCTGCGAGAAGCATTATATCAGGATTACTTTCGTGATTAAGCAACCCAACAAGCACCGGAGCAAAAGAGTCCACCGAGAAAGAACTCAACGAGTCCTCAGTCCCTATGGAGAGCATGTCACATAACTGCGTTAAAGCTTCCACTTGCTTCCCTTCTTCGCCATCTGCCCGCAAACCTGACAATATCTTCTTCAGCCGTCCACTCTGATGGGAGGATGAGGCGGACCCCATTGCAGAGCTAGGGAGCAGATCATCTAATCCGGCACCCAGTTTTCTCAAAAGCCCCTGAAGGGCACTGCTTGCTGAAGTCAAATTCTGGTGGAAAATCCCGACACCTCCCTCGCTGTCATTATCATCATCGTCACCACCATGGGAATCAATGTTCAGCCCAGAGCTCCTTTCAATTTCTCTCTCTCTATCCCTAACCCTGCTTTCATGCTCTTTCTCCTTGCCTTTATTCGAATTGGCGTTATCTTTGTCATCAGAATTTTGATTACGAGGGTTTTTACCACGGCGACCACGGGTTGTTGAAGCAGAGACAGCAGAGGCTTCGGGGGTTGGGTCCATTAGAGTGGATGAAACTACCGAGTCTTTGGATCGAGTCACGGCACGAGAACGAGTGGATATCGATGAATTCGTGGAGGAAGAGGCTGTGGCGGCGTTAGAGGCAGAAAGACGAGCACGCTTGGTGGCACGGGTGGTCGGACCAGAGGAAGAAGAAGAAGGCGCTGCTGAGGTGTTTGCCTCCGCCCGCTTCCGACTCCGAGTTTCCATACAAAAACCCTTCAAGACCGATTAACCCACTCGCCGACTAATCGGCGATCAGACTTTCCTTCGATCCCCAAAATTTTACCATATCGCTCTAAAAACAATTATTAACGAAAACTCCTGATTCCCAAAAGCTAAAAAACCGAATCTTTATCGATTCAGCTGGAAGAGAACACAATCACAAACCCTAATTTCACACAAAACCTTTACAGATGAATCAATCGTCAATTTTACTCAAATCGCGCGAAAATTTAACTGCATCGACAGTAATTCCTTAGAGAAAATCTATTTAATTACAAAAACTGTAAAGGGCTACAAAACAGAAAACCCTAATTCTGTGGACATATTTAGATCCGAAGTAGTTGCTGTGGTGTGCGGTGACAAATTCTCCCCTTTCTATATTCCTTTATCTTACTATTTTTTCAGCCCTTTTTTTTCTGAGATCTCTGCCTTTTTCTTCTCTTCTTTTCTTCTGGTAGGGTTATATCTCTACGTGCATTTCTGTGTATATATATGTAGAAAATGAAAAAAAAAAATAGAGAGAGAAAAATAATTAGGCGGTGTTACATGGGCCTGTGAGCAGGTGCCAAGCACAAGAGAAAAAAACGTGTTTCGTTACACTTCAAAGCATAGTCAGGGTGTGTTTTAGCCACGTTATTTTGAAAGATTATATTCTGAAATAATAAATTGATGGAGAATGTGGAATTGAAAAAGAAGGAAAAGTTATTGATGTTATAAAAAATATTATTTTATTGAAAAATTTATAGTTAAAAATGAGTAAAAAAATAAAAATAAAAAATTTAATGTGTACCAAACAGGGGCTTAAAAGTAAATAAGCTATATTTCTTAAGAGCCTATTTTGGCTCCATTATTTCACATTTTAATTAGTGGAATAATAGTTTTTTAAAAAATATGTAATTAAAAAAGAAGATTTTTTTAAAAAAATTTTATGTATAATATTATTTTATTGAAAAATGTGTGATTTTGATAA
This sequence comes from Fraxinus sp. D2006-0159, assembly GCA_903798375.1. Classification (NCBI taxonomy): domain Eukaryota; kingdom Viridiplantae; phylum Streptophyta; class Magnoliopsida; order Lamiales; family Oleaceae; genus Fraxinus; species Fraxinus sp. D2006-0159. The sequence goes on from CAIGRQ010046543.1 coordinate 9,347, forward strand.
TAAAAAGAGAGAAAAATAAATTTAAATTTAATGGGGGCCAAATAGGGACTTAGTTGAAAAATAAACAAACAAAATTAGCCCAAATTAACCTAACAATGCCCAACCCATTTTCATAATTTAAAAAAAAAAATTGAAAATTTTCGTATTTGCGTTATTACAAAAAAAAAAATCATAACTTACTATGTCACGTTAATAAAACTAAAAATATTGGTTACCATAAGAATTATATTTATATATACTTCTAAACCCCAGTTTGATGCACGTTCAGTGACGGATCCAGGATCTCGAGTGAGCATAGGCGGCGGGATCGTCAATGGTCGCAATAAAAATCATATATTCATATATATATATATATATATGGAAGGTATTAAACTAAAGTAATTGAATAAAGGATTGTTCTTGTAAATAGTCCGCCTGTGATTTTGACACAATACATAAGTAAGTAATAAATGGAAAGGATTAATGCTAGTGCAAGAAGTGAAGAAAAATTAACAGACCAAGTCCAGATACTTAGCAAACATCAAAAATGATGTCTCTACTCACGAGATATTAATAATAATGGCCCAACAGATTTTTAATGGTCCTCCTACAATAGATGTTAAACTTCAAGGTTTTAGAATAGTCAATTCACCAGATAGAAAATGACTGAATATCATCAATTACACAAGCAAATTTCAAGTTATAAGCTATCTTGAAAACTTCCAATAAAGGTTTACTTACATGGGGAAAGAGCTAGATAAAGGTCAAACGTAGCATTCTTCTTGTCACGCTTTATAAGACACAAACGTGAGGACTTCTGAGGCCTTGACTACAGCAAAAAAGAAATCTGAAGCATCAGCCAACATAATTTCTAAAGTTTCGAGTTCAGCATGAATAAGGTTTTAATGATATCACACATTTTTAACAACAATGAAACTTGTTGAACGCAAATAACATAGAAAACTGAAAAACAATCAATAACCATCGAATCTTTTTGCATCACCAGAAGCTTTCGTTTAATCACCTACTGCAGAATACTCCAGCAATTTTCACTACTGAATATTTCCACGTGAACGCTATTGGCATGTACAAGCATTAAGCATATGTATCATTTTATTCCTAGAAACTGAGCCCAAGTTTAATGAAATTATACAAAATAGAATCATCAATTAAATACAAATGAACTAAAGTTGGTTCAATTAGAAAATGACTGACATGCTACAGCTATTTCTTAGAAGCAATTGGCAACATGACAATTTCCATTCATAAACAACCATTTCAAATTCCAAGAGAGTTATTTCTTTTTCAATTAGGATGCCCTAATTCTGTTTAGTTATTAAATGCACAACAGTTCCCAAACTAGACTCGGATCACTATTATCAAAATCCACGAAATTCCCAAATGACTAATTAGAAACAGAAGTGCTTCAAAATAGACCAAAAACATAAAAATTCAACCTTCTTGAGGCAAGAAGGGAAAGTGATTTTTGCAGCCTGTGGATTAACGGACGCCTTCTCGACCACATCTTTTGTGAGCTTCCTTCACTGCTTGCAAATGCACACGCGTGCAACAACGTTTTGGAGCTGTGGTTGCACGGCTCACGGCTGGACAGCGACTCTCTTCCAACGTGGATGACATGATAAGGGTTTCTACTCTGCTCACAACTTACTGCCTCACTGCTGCTGAGTATGTTTTCTTCTCACTGCCGTCTGCTGCTGCTGATGTTTTCTTTTGGGCCTGGTCATTTAAGGAAAAAGACCCACATGCCACGGTCTGGAACTGGAATAAGCCCAAACTTCAAAAAAAAAAACAGAAACTTTACCTCGCCTCGTAGTCGTCGATCCGGTCACCTTCTTCCTTCCACTATTTCGGTGGATCCCAGCACGCGCGGTCGCCCCCCTCGCTAGGTGCTGGGTCCGCTACTGTGCATGTTAAAATGGAAGGAATATATTTTTTTGGTTGATGTGATGGTGAATATGTGGTTGAAAAAAGAAGGAAAAATTATTGATGTAATGGAAAATATTATTTTATTGAATAATGTGTTGTTGAAAATTAGTAAAACAATGAGAATGAAAATTATATTGTGGCTCAAACAGATGATAAATATAGATTACACACCACATTTTGTAACTGAAGTTTTTTTAATTTAGCCCATATCACGCTTCTCCATTAATGCCACTTCCTAAAATCAAAAAAGAAATTAAAAATTGATGATTGGCATAAACAATCAATGTCGTCTGATGAATAATCAACATGCACATCATTTCTTCTACATTCTGGAACTCGCCACCTCTGGAACAGTTTTTCAAGATTTTAGATTTGAAATCTCAAGATAATGTCTAGCAACTGATTATGTGTGTTAGATTATATGTAATTCATGCTAAATTTGTCATGTAGTCGAGAACTTGTCGCCTCTTGAACAAGTTTTCAAGCTTATATACCTGAAATTTCAAGGTAATGTTTAGCAACTTATTACGTGTTTCAATTAGATGTAACTCGGTTTGAATTTTTTCAATTTGTCATTTGATTATGTATATTAATGAAACATTGTTTAACGTATCACCTTTAATCCAAGATGTGATGATCGAAAAATTTCCAATTCTGCAACCCATTTTAGACATTGATCATCATAAACAATGTTATTAAAATCGGACCAGCCGATTCAACCGAGGAAACTGGGAAGCGTCCTCAAATTCGGTCCAATAATCATATATTAACCGTACAAATAAAAAACCGGTCAATAAACTAATGGACCGATTGGTAAACTGTAAACTAGAAAATCGGTCACGATTTTTACTGGTTACTTTTGTCTATTTTTCAAAAAAAAAATAAAATGATTTCAATAATTTGCTAAATGGGCTCAATTGCAATGTCAAGTCCTTGTGCAATTTTTTATGCTCAATCAATGTGGGAATAAAGCTACAGGTATAGTTTTAAAAGATAAACCTCATGCACATTTCCTTTGACATCCGATGTGGGATTGCTATGGAAGCTACATGTCTATGGCTTAAATGTTTAATTATTTACTTCAACTCTACATGCCTATGGATTTAAATCATGGTCCCCAAAGAACAAATAATTTCAATTGAACAAAGTAAATTATTTTGAACATATAAATGATTAAATTTTGAAGTTTTAAAATATATTATAAGAAAATTAATCTAATTGACAAATATGGATTTATATTTATTTGGAATTAGTAGAATTAAAGTGAAAAAAAAAATTGTTATAATATTTTATTATTTATGCATGTATTTATTTATTTACTTAATTTTGGCACCCAGTTCAACTCTCGTTCGGCCCACCTCAATTCTACCACTTGACCCTTAACCCTTACTCTTTTCCGAGACAATTTTTAAAACATTAATCATAAATTGATTTCGTAATATGAATCCATGTCTAGGTATTCTGGAAAATGGAATAAAAAATGGCGAATTACGTATTTCGTGGAAATGATTTTTGTGTCGTATGAAAATGCATTTTAGTTCTCGATTATTGCATGGTTCAGTATGTGATTTGTCAAAAATCTTATCAACACACATGCATGTATCAATTTCAGTTAGCTAAAAATATACGACTTTCTATAAACTGACGTATACATAGGTATTATGTCTTGGATTATTAAATATTTATATGTATAATTGAAAAACTGAAGGAAAATGAACTTTTTGTATCAGTGGTCAAGACGGGTTACATTGGTTTATGTAGAAGTAATAGAATATTCTAGAATTAACAATGAGAATTGAATCTAACTAATTTGAGCAGCTGGCTAACTGAATTGAAACCAATCCCTAAAAATCAGGAAATGCAACTTGCTGTGGTCCTTTTCTTCATGCCGTTCAGCTAGCTGGGAATAATTCTAACTCCCCCCCCCCTCAAAGTGGAATGTGCTCAAGTACCTCAAGTTTATCCCTGAGCAGTTGGAACCTTGAATGTGACATAGGTTTAGTCAAAACATCTGTTGTTTGATCTGAGGAAGGAATATACTGTATTTTCAACTGATTCTCAAGTACTTTATCCCTTATAAAGTGTGCATCTAGTTCTATGTGTTTAGTGCGAGCGTGGTATACTGGATTAGATGCTAGAGCACTGGCACTTTGATTATCACACCAAATAATGGGGACTGAAAGCTGAGAGATTCCCAATTCTCCTAATAGAAACTGCATCCACGTTATCTCTGCACTGCAATGAGCTAATGCTCTGTACTCTGCTTCTGTGCTGGACCTTGCTACCACGTGTTGTTTCTTAGAGCTCCATGATACCAAGTTATCTCCAAGGTACACACAATATCTAGTAGTCGACCTCCTATCATCTGGACAAGAAGCCCAGTCAGAATCTGCAAAGGCAATAATGTCTAGGCTGTCATTCCTTTGAATGGTTAGCCCATAACTCAGCGTCCCTTTCAGGTATCTGAAGACCCTCTTAAGAGCTTTCCAATGTGCATCTGTTGGTGCCTGGAGATACCGACTTAGTCTATTCACAGCATAAGTTAAATCTGGTCTGGTATGGATTAGGTACTAAAGTCCACCTATGGCACTTCTGTAGAGTGGGATCCTTCATTGATTGACTTTCAGCTTTGGAGATTTGTTTCCCAATGGCCATAGGTGTAGGGCTAGGCTTCAAATTTTCATAGCCAAACCTTCTTAGCAATTCAGTGGCATATCTGGTTTGCCTTAGATGTAAGCCAACTGAGTTCCTTGTAACTTCAATTCCTAGGAACTGCTTTAGCTCTCCCATATCCTTGAGTGCAAAGTTATTGTTGAGTTTGTCAATAAACTCTTGCAAGTGTTGATCATTATTATATGTGATAACTATATCATCTACATAAATCAAAGCAAACAAGATATCAGTTCCTTTTGACAGAAAAAATAGGGAATTATCAGCTTTGGATTGTCTGAATTTCCACTTGAGTAAAGTCTGCTTCAATTTTTCATGCCAGGCCCTAGGTGCTTGTCTTAGCCCATACAACGCCTTCTTGAGTTTGTATACGTGACTAGGATGATTTTTGTTGACAAAACCTTGCGGCTAATTCATGTAAACAACCTCATTCAAGCTGCCATTGAGAAATGCATTATTTATATCCACCTGTCTGATCTGCCAATTCTTTGACACAGCGAGAGTCAGAATGATTTTGAGTGTTGTAGCTTTAATCACAGGGCTAAATGTTTCACTAAAATTGATTCCAGGGGTTTGAAGAAACCCTTTAGCTACAAGTCTAGCTTTGTGCCTTGCAACTTTCCCATTTGCATCAAACTTCAGCTTAAAAACCCATTTATTGCCTATGATTTTCATCTCAACTTTAGGTGAAACTAAGGTCCATGTGTCATTCTTCATAAGGGCATTGTACTCTTCCTTCATAGCATTTTTCCAACTATTGCTTGTTAGTGCCTCATCAACATTGGTTGGCTCAATTTCAGCCAATTCATCTGTTGTTACACTTGAGTAGATTTTAGGCTTAAAAATCCCAGCCTTGCTTTTGGTAACCATTTGATGTCCATGATCCTGGTTTCTTTCTTCCACAATGATGAGTGCTCCATACTCATGAT
>CAIGRQ010046565.1:0-14054 GCA_903798375.1 Fraxinus sp. D2006-0159
TCCAAGTACTCATTTGTCGTTCGATGGCTTCACATTCACTGAAGATCACTACAACATGATGAATGATCGCGTTGACTCTCTTGCATCTTCAGTTGATGGACTTGGAGGAACGCTTCGAGAGTTGAAAGTGCAGCATGATGAGATTCGAGCTCAACATGATGATATTTTAGCACAACAAGTGACATGCAAGCTCAAAAGCATGCCTTTTATACTCACTTTTATACCCTGTTTCCTCCTCCTCTTCCGGAGACCTAGTTCTTGATCATTCTCGGGTTATTATGCACTTATTTTTCCTTGTTTTTGTTACTTTGGATATTTCGCTCTACTTTTATGATGTTGAATATGTCAGTTTGAATTATGTTGAAATTTCATTTCGCTATGTTTAGATTATATTTCTCTATGCTCTATTCTTTTTGTCTATGCCAAAAGGAAGAAAATATATGACATGATATGATTTGCATGCTTAATGTAAGGGGGAATTCTCGATGATATGATTTGCATGCCTAATGTAAGGGGGGACTCTTGACCTATAAAACATAGGGGGAACAAAATTGCAAATGTTTGAATTGTGAAAATTATATAAGGCACTCCTTCTATTACAAATCATTTAGTGTTTGTAATAATCAAAAATGGGGAAATTGTTGACCTATAGTCAAACTGTATGTTTTGATTATAACAAACAATTTATATTTATCTCTAATTTAATTTTTAAATTTATTACATGTTGGAAAACTGAGTCAAAGCCATTGAATGAGAACTTGTCAATCAAGGAAGCTCAAATTAAGATCGATCGAGCACTCATAGAGACAAACTTTACGTCATTTCAAATCAAGCAACAAATCGAGCACTCGTGCCAAAATTGATCGAAGACTTTGTAACTAGATTTCTCTTGGCTCAGTTGTAAAGGTAAAACACTTTAATTCTTGTCAATGACATTTTGAGCTCAAGTGATGGTTTTCTCGTACATGACAAAATTTATAAGACGAAAAATGTTTGCACAAAATTATTTTTCAAATGGAAAATTTTCCAACCCATCTCTTGAAAACTATCAAAACATACTTACTTTGGAAAATCAGATAAAAACATCATTGATTGCAAATAAAATAAAAAGGAAAATGATCCCGACCAATTTCGAACGTCTAGATGGCGAACTGGACATCCGGTTCGCCAACAACGGTCAATTTTTTGACCGTTCTGACGGGGTTGTTCAAACGGTAAGTTGGGTCGTCCGATTATGAACCGGACGTTAGGATGATCGTCCGGTTGGACAAAAAGTTTGGCATTTTTCAATTACGTTTTAAAGGGTTGGATTGCACCATAAGTTAATCAACATAGTGAAAAAGGTCTTGCTCATGTCGGAGAGCTTGGTAACGAAGGATGTAGATCATTGCATTGGATCGAACATCATTTGCACTCTCTATCCCTTTTACTTTGTGCAAATTACGTTGTTTCACTTATTTGCTTATTTTTGTTAGTTGTATTCATTTATTTGCTCACTTATTATATTAAAATTATGTTATTAACGAAAAAGCTTTAACAACCAATTCACCCCCCTCTTGATTAGCCAATCTTGGGTTTTCAGGTAGTGGTGGTGACGCTGCATCACTGGTTGTGTGGTAGTTGTGTAGGTGCATGGTGTTGTATGTGTGGTTGGTTGGAGTTACGGTGGAGGTGGAAGTGGAAGTGGTGGTGGTGGTGGAGGTAGAGGTAGAGGTGATGGTGGATTTGAGAATGTGGTGGTTCGTTAGTAGTGGTGGCAATGGTTATGGTTGTTGGATGTAGAGGTGGTACCGTCGGGGTGGAGTGAGGTAGGGGAGATGACGTGATCAATTAATTGGGTAATTGTGATCAATTAATTTGATAATTTATGACTGATAATTATGGGCAATTAATTTGTTAATTGTTTATTGAGAAATAAATTGTGACCAATTAAGTTGATAATCTGTGCTAGAAAAATAATTTTTGATCAATTAATTTAATGATTTGTGTTTGATAAATAAATTGTGACCTATAAAAATATGTGATTTGTAAATAATTGCGACTCACATTTTTGACTCTGTGACGTGATATTCTGTGATTGTAACTAGTTTGTAGTTGTGACTATAAATTGTATGTTATTGTGACGTTAACTTATTTTTAACATATACCGCCGATTTTTAAAAAAATTTCAGAAGTTTGTCAAGTTCGAAAACATATCTTTAAAGGTTGCTAGTTTGTATTTTTCTTCATCTTAAAAAATAATTTGACTTAAAAATCCTATGTGCAAGTTGGCCAACATATTTGGCTAACTTAGACTTTGTTTGATCCCCCTTTTTTTTTTAAAAAAAATACATTTGTATCTTTTTTTTTCTTTCCAATCACACATTTTTCAATAAAATAATATTACACGTAATTTAAAAATGTTTACTTTATTTTTAACTACACATTCTCTAACAATCTACTATTACAAAATGTATTTTACCTAAAAAGAGGGGGGGGGGGGGGGGCTCAAATAGGCCCTTAGAAAAAGTTAAATTTATATTAAGTAATTTTGTATCTCAAAACATGTTTATACTACTTTTTCAGAAACATTTTACCTATAGGTTAACCATGTCAATTGTCACTAAAACTCTTGAGCAATTATGCTAATGATATTGTATTTTTTTAAGGTAGTACTCACTCAAATTTCTAAAGACACTTGATTAAAAAAATTACATTGATCTTACATGACACCGATAAATATTAGTGTGTCACAAAAGTGTTATTTATTACATCAAGTCTGTAAAAATTGTTAAAATATAATCAATTTACAATATAATTTAAGCCCAAAAATCTAAACGTATGTATTTTATTCTCACTTTCTAACTCGTATAAATAAGATGTTTGGCGATAGTTTGATACCTAATGATGTCGTGTAACATTGTCATTAATGTTCAAGTTAAAAACTTGAATGATTATTATGGAGAGAAAATAATTTCAATAGTTAGTGTAGTTCCTCAAAAATTCTGATATCATTGGCACAATAAATTCTTTTATTATTCTTAACTTTAATCGATACAAATTCAGCTTTTGTTTGGTGCGAATTAAAAGTAAAATTTTAATCTAAATAAATAATTAATTTTAGGGAATTTATAAAAATGTCTAATTTCATATTGTCAATTAAAAATGTCTAGTTTTGATAACTTTTGCAAAAATGATCAAATTTAGTACTAAATTGTCTATTATACTCTTAATGAAAAATGAAATATTTTTCAATTTGTCACGAATTTCAAACGAAGTAGCTTCCATGATAAGTTACATTAAAATGACGTTCTCAACATTTTAAAAGTTATGAATATTTAAACCTTTTTTGTCTTCATACTTCATTTGTCTAGAACGAGATTTTCATTCTAAACATGATAGTTCTTTACATTTCATAAAGTTTTTGACATTTGAAATGTAATTCTTGATATTTAATACATGTGTTAATGAGAAATATAACATTTATTGTGATTTGATATGTGTATTTTTGAAATAAGTAAGGTAAGTTATGTGTCAAATTTTATTGGTCAACATAATTTTTAACTGCATGCACAATTTTGTCTGTAATGTGAAATTATAAATTGTTAACAATGGTATTTTGGTAAAAAAAAATATTGCAAAATGGACATTGAACAAATTTTAGACATTTTTACAAATGATCGTGTAAAAGTGAACATTTCTTATAATTTTCACTTAATTTTAATCATATCATGGGATCTACTTTTCAACCACATATTTTATTAAACTTTTATATAGTAGAGGCTTAATTTTTACTTATAAGTTGACTTTTTGGGCTTAGCCTAAGATATCTTGACCATCCGAGGTGGCACAGCAGAAGATATGAAAGGACCTCACAAAAGTCACAAACACGAATACACGATAAAAAAACAAGACAAAATGTGTAAACCAGAGCAGCCACGAATTAAGCGCAGGAATTCCAAAGAATTTACACATGGCAACGTTTGGGAGGCGACCTCAGATTGCGCACAACACCAACCTCTTATCAACAAAACAACAATCTCTCACAAAAATGTTTCACAACTCTCTCTCCCTTCTTCTCTCTCTCTCTCCCTCTCCCTCTCCCGGAAGTCTCTGTCAATTTTAAAACGACACCCTTCTTCGGCCATGTCCGCCATTGCTACTGCTGCTGCGCTTTCTATTCCTACCTCTCTGTGTCGTTCATCAAAGTTCAACGCCAAAAAGGTGAATTTTTTTTGTGGGGTTATAGGAATTTTGGTTGATGTTTTGTATTTTTTAAACTTAGTTGAGGAAATATTGATCTTTATTTAGTGTAGTTAGAAGGGATTTTTCTTTTCTGGTTTAGTTGATCTGATATAGTTTGTAGGTTTTGATGAAATACACTGGTGGTGGCATGCTCGGTTGGGTGTTTTGGAATGTGATGATAGGGTCTTGTTTATTATACATTTAGATTTGAGTCACTGAGTAGTGTGTACCAAGCATGCACCACTTGTTTCTTGCTTAAATTAATATGGATTTTATGCTGCTTAACTGTAATTATTGTTAAAAGTTATTTTTCTGTAATATAAATTTTGAACTTAGTATAGGCAATCTTGCCTTTCATTCAGTGTATTTAGACGGGTATTTGTCTTTTCCAGTTTAGTTGATCTGATAGTTTGTAGACTTCCTTGATTAATAGAAATTAAGTTTTAATGAAATACACAGGTACTTGCTACAAAAGTTCTGGCAATTTCTGTATATTCCATCCATTAGTATATATTTTGGATTTATCCACAGATGGAAATGAGTAAAAGATTATATGTTTTTCGAGCTCTGTGTAGAGAGGTTCAGTCTCCTTAAATTTCAATTAATCAAATTGTAATTGATTTGTACATGGTCAGTTGTAGTGAAGGATCTCGTAGATTTAGCAATGAATCGAACAAAGTTATGAAAAAATGATTACTTAAATTTACACAGAACCTATAGCCAATATATCTGTAAGGGACGTTCAGTACAACAGACAACTTCATTTTCCTCTTTAACCTGTTCGGCTGTGGTATAATTAACCATATCAAACATCCTATTGCTGTATTAGTATGCAGCGTTTAATACTTTGCTGAATCTTGGTGAATTTTGGACGCAGGGTGTCAAGGGAGGCTTTGCAGTGTCAGCTATCATTGGGGAGGAAGGCGATTTGGTTGACAGGAAAAACCTATGGACGACCATTTTTGAAGTAGAAGATCCGAGGTCTAAAGTTCCTCAATGTAAAGGCAAGTTCTTGGACGTGAATCAAGCTTTAGAAGTGGCTAGATATGATATACAGTACTGTGATTGGAAGGCTCGGCAAGATGTTCTTGCAATCATGCTTTTGCATGAAAAGGTTGATCAACTTTATTAGGCTTTACTTCGTTATAAACTTATAAGTCGATCAGCTGCATTTTGATGTACTTTTTCTATTTCAATTCAGTTGATAAAGAACCGTTTCTCTAATTCTGTACACGCCATTCAATTTCAATGTTTTCATGTTTTATATTAACACAGGTTGTGGAAGTATTGAACCCTCTTGCTCGTGAATACAAATCGATTGGTACTCTGAAGAAGGAACTCGCAGAGTTGCAAGAAGAGCTGGCAGTAGCTCATAATCAGGTAGGTTGTGCACTAGCTCTTTATATTAGACTAAAATAATGACATTTAAGGGCTTTTTCCTTGTTAAGGGCTCATATGGCAAGATTTTTGTTTTTTGTAGAAAAGCTTCATGAGGAGTCGCCTTTTTTCAGCTTTCTCTAAAAGATTTTCTAACCATATAAATATTACTAGAAAATTATCTAAACAAGTCCAAAAGTAGATTCTTAGTCTTAGAAGAAGCTTTTAACTTCTAAAAATTCTTCCAAGCAGGCCCTAAGCACATGCTTGTGGCCAGAAATGCAATATAGAAGATCTAGTTGAATGCTAGAAGAATCTATGGATTTGTAAGGAATCTATAGTTGTTTGGCATAAGAGTCAAAACTATGTCTGTCAAAGCCTTATTTTGCCATTACTTTAATACTTTGGCTCTTAAGAGTCTCTTTGTAGGATACTTGGGCAAAGTATGACCTGTTAGCCCATAAATACCATGACGAAGTGGCTCTTGTCATCTTGTCTCAGTAGATTACTTCAATGGTTGCCCGAGTTTCTCGGCCTTGTTCCATGCATAAGCTATATCTAACAGTTCCATTAGACATCTCTTTGGGAAGTCTCGGCTCTAAATGACGTCACTCCATTATCTTCTTTCACATCATGGTGTACAGAGAATGCACAGTTGTTCTTTTTTGTTAAAAACACGATAATCCACTTAATGCCATAAAGGTCTTTCATAGTTCGAACTATGTCTGATTCCTAAACATGTACAGGTACACATTTCAGAAGCAAGGATTGGCACTGCTTTGGACAAGCTAGCGTACATGGAAACTTTGGTTAATGATAGGCTATTGCAAGACAGAAACACGATGGAATCTAACGTGTCAACCCCTACCTTGAGCACTTCTTCAGAATCTCTTGACACTGTCAAGACCAGGCAGCCGAGAAGGAGCCTCAATGTGTCCGGTCCTGTCCAATCTTACAATGCCCGTTTGAAAAATTTTTGGTACCCTGTTGCTTTTTCTGCAGATCTGAAGGATGGCACCATGGTAAGTGTATTTGATAGAAACTTGTACTTCCTTCTTTATACTCCTTGACTCCTTCTTTATACTCCTTGACGTGCACCATATAGGTTACTTACATTCATACACAAAGCAAAGTAGTAGTCAGCAGTTGGATACATATTTTGTGTATTAGTGCTTGTAAGTTGTGTGTCCTATGGAATGTGTGGATAATAAGTTTGTTGTAGGTCCAAAATGTCTAAATAAAAATAGAGTTTGACCAGCTTATATTCAATTATAAAGTTTGCCAAACATGCACTTAGTCAAGATATCTTGTAAACCTGAATTATGAGCCCAACCTGGTGTCATGTTTGCACAGATTCCCAACGGGGGAAAAATCTTAACACTCTTGGTACCTTGGCCTATAGATTCTTTTCTTTGTCTGTGGACACAGGCTGTTTTGGTCCGAACAATTCCAACTTGTTCATATTTACTTCCTTGCTTTTCGCTGCTTCTCTTTTTCTTTCCTCGTAGATTATGGTTTATTGGGACTATGTTCTACTGAAATGCCAACCTTAGGACATCCTAGTTGTCACTTTGGCAGGCTGTAATCTAGTTTAGTTTTAGGGTGTGTTTGCCATGCATTGGCAGTAAAATGGAAAGATTTTACCTTCATCCTGACGTTACTATTCGGTCTACCTTACCAAACATACCATTAGAGCTTTGTTCTTCCCTTTTAGTCTGTTATTTTCTTATTGATAATAGCTTCGAAAAATTTCACAGGTTCCAATAGATTGCTTTGAGGAACCTTGGGTCATCTTTCGTGGGAAGGATGGAAAACCTGGATGTGTCCAAAATACTTGCGCTCACCGGGCCTGCCCACTTCATCTGGGTTCAGTAAACGAGGGTCGCATCCAGTGTCCTTATCATGGTTAGATATGGAGAGATCAATTAACGTTTTACATAATTTATTTATACCTGATACGATGGCACTGATTCTTTTCACATAAAAAATCACTGATGTCAGGATGGGAATACTCGACTGATGGAAAATGTGAAAAAATGCCATCGACTAGATTACTTAATGTAAAAATCAGAGCATTACCATGCCTTGAGCAGGAGGAAATGATATGGATTTGGCCAGGCGATGATCCGCCTACAGCGAACCTTCCTTCTTTACTACCTCCTTCAGGATTTCAAATACATGCTGAGGTATGTAGTAGTACATGCAGTCGATTATCTTGTCAAACTATTTGTTAGGGTTAAACCTTAATCCTTAATATGAGAGTGAAAATAAATGAAAAAAGAAATATCAAGTGAACAAGAAAACACAGAATTACAGTGACTCACCCTCAATGCAGATCGTGATGGAACTTCCTGTAGAACATGGCCTACTACTGGACAACCTTTTGGATCTTGCACATGCTCCCTTTACTCACACTTCGACATTTGCTAAGGGATGGAGTGTTCCCAGGTTGGATCCAGCTATTACTTTTAGTACCATTGCTCAACCACTAAATATAATTTAGTTTCGTACAGAAAAAATTACTTCTAGCATCATATTATTTTGGGAAATTTTTTTGAAAGACCTTTTTATAAGCTCGAGATGAAAAATGGCTTTCTTTTTAAGTTTTCTTTCCAAGTAATATTTCTTATTTAGTTCAAAACATGTCATTTTTACCATTCTAGTGAAAGAGTTGCCACTTGACCCTTGGTGGAGTGCATTATTTGTCTATCGACCTTTAGTCGAGTGGACGAGGTGTAACACAAGCTCTACCTTACATACAAAACATCAGAGTTCGAACTCCAAAATCAATTTCTCACTTTCACTCCCGTCCAAAATTATGCCAGTTATTATTACACGTGATCAAGAAGCTAAAATGAATGGAGAAACTTGTGCATTAGGAGGCTCTTTTTCATGTTCACATACAACTAGACTCAAGAATTTATCAAAAAATTTCTATAGATATCATTTTAATGCCAAAAATCCAAATTAAATGAACCCATCTTATTGCAACACAAAGAGAACTTACATATTATTTGATATTTTTATTTGAATCCTCAGCTTGGTGAAATTTTTGACTCCTGCGTCCGGTCTGCAAGGATACTGGGATCCCTATCCAATAGATATGGAATTTAGACCGCCTTGTATGGTATTATCAACAATTGGAATCTCAAAACCTGGGAAATTAGAAGGGCAAAATACTAAAGAGTGTTCAACACATCTTCACCAACTCCATGTTTGCTTACCTTCGTCAAGACAGAAGACTAGGCTATTGTACAGAATGTCGCTCGACTTTGCCCCTGTATTGAAGCACGTTCCTTTCATCCAGTACCTGTGGAGACATTTCGCTGAAAAGGTAAAGTTTTTGTACGTTTAAGTAAAAAATTTGCTTACATTACAAGTAACTCTTACTTTACTTTACTGTCAAGTCTCTGGAATTTCTATCTTGCATCCATTAGTCGTTGAGAACTTTCTCCTCATTTCACAATATAAATCATGCCATGTACTCTTGGATCGATAAATTCTGTCTTGTATGTTTCTATACTCTTTACCTTCTAGTCGAATTCTTGATGTCAAATCCATATCAACAGGTTTTGAACGAGGATCTACGGCTTGTTCTTGGCCAGCAGGAGCGCATGCTCAATGGCGCAAATGTCTGGAATTGGCCAGTGTCCTACGATAAGCTGGGAGTAAGATACAGGCTATGGAGAGATGCAGTTGAGCAGGGATCTAAAAGATTACCCTTCGAGAAATCAGCATAAAAATTGTTTCACTAAGTAGATTTGTTAGTTCTTTTATTGCTCCTTCTCACAACATCAGCTCCTTTGCATTTCTGATCCGTGATTCAGAATTTCTTCGTCTAGGAAGTTATGACTGGAGATTCTGGAGAACATCGATCAACCAAAGTCGAAGAAATATGTTCTCCACAAACACCCCTTGTAAAAAGAGGACTGTACACTCCTAATTTTTGTCATTTTTTGTGTACAGTTTTGAAATAAAGCCACCCTCCTGCCCCTCCTTAGTTCCCCTCTTATTCTTGCTGAAGGCGCAAGGGTCATTTTCGTCTTTTACCCCATCACCAAAATGTATGACATTGTATCTCAAGGTTTGAATCTGATAACTGAGACTGAGCATCTTCTGTGTTAAGTGCTTATTCATGTAAAGAAATGGCACTTCATTTAAGGAGCTCAATTAAAAATTATGTATTTGCGTAAATATTCTTTTACATAACCCGAGTTTTAATATTACACTACAAGCGTACTCAATAACACCGTTCATTTAATACAACTCTTTAACTCTAGTATATCAGTACTACATATTTATCTATACTATATATTGGTTCGGTGATTCATGCTGGTTTCCAAACAGTGATCACTTCGTGAAACATCTCGACCATTAGTTCTCTGTCTGCCTGTCTGAAGAAATCACTCATTTCATCTCGAACATCATAAATCTTCCCAAAATCGAACAAGTACGTCAAGCATCCTCGTTTCAGTTTGTCAAGCTGGTAAAGCCAAGCCTCTTGCAACCTCTCGAGGACATTTCCCGAGTTGATATCTTCTAGAAGACTTTCCTCACAAGCATCCTTCAAGTCTACAATGTCGTACTTATTTGCCGCACCCAGCAATGCTAATCGGTGCTTCCAGAAATCTTCTTGTTTTATAGTTCCATACAAGGAACTGAGAAGGGCCATGCACGACTCTGTTGACATATCTTCTATGTCAATTGTCGAGGATTCTTTCTCCTTGAGGTTGTGCAAGAACATGCAGTGGAACACAGGAGAGCTTGCAGAAAGAATTGCCATGTGGGCTTGCAGCGTTCCATCAGCCGTGTTAATGGTGACATCAGCATGAATAGACTCGTCGAGCATGCGAGAGAGGCATTTGAGAGTGCTTTGAGTTGCTGGATATTGCATCATACCATCACTCGGCCATATTGAATTGCCTTCTCCACCCTAAAGTTTAAGAGTAAGAGAACTGTGTTTTAAGAATAGACGAATATGCATCTCAAAGATAACTATTTTAACATATTTACTAAGATAGACTTGATATTACTAGATAGTGTGAAAGAAGAAAAAGAAGTTAAAATTTTGTTTGTTGTATTGTCCTACTGTGCGACAAACATTGCCTCAGTGATGTTCATTCTTTCTTTGACTTTTTGTAAAATCTAAAATGACCTACAAATCGGTCTTCAGTTGAGGAAGGCAGCTTAGACGTGAAGCACACTAGACTGCAATGATTCATTTGCACAACATTACTTGAAAATGATAAATATTATGTAGTATACAACCTAATGAAAATTATGCATTTATGCTGATGCAAGTTTCAAAAAGAAAAACAAAATATTAACAAGAACTCATATTGATATGGACCATCCCCCCCACCCCCACCAAGAAAAAAATAAAAAAAATCCACCACCAAAGGATAAAGCACAACATAAAATTAATGCTATTTAACTTCTAACTTGTAAGAAAATTTAAGAAAAACTCACATTTAGAGGGTAGATCTTCAGGTCCAGGAACTCCACGTCAATGACGAATCGACCATGAAAGGTAGAGTCAACAGGCCAGGCGAAGTCATCACTAGTTCGAAGTAGCCTCTCATGAACTACAGCAAAAGGCTACATGAATTGCTAGATGATTTTCATGTATAGCAGCAAGATAATGCACATATCTATCACGTTAAATTTATATAATTTTAGCATGTAGATGTACTTGAAAAGACAAAGTTAACATACATAATAAGAAATGGCCAAACTTATTCAATTTTTTTTAATAATCAACCTTATATTTTTCCAAAATACCGTCCACCCATCTTCTTCCCCACCTCCAGTGTCAAGGACCGCAGCTTTACTTAAACCCCTCAACCCTATCGCAGCCGCAATTTGCCCAACTTCGACCGTACATTGTAAATATTAGTTCAAGTTTGAGTTGTAATTTCCTTTCCGTTGTAATAGTTTATTTCAATTGTAAAATAGTTAGATATTAGAAAAAGTTTAATACGATTCTTCGCATTTAAAAGTCTACACTAGTCACTTGGATTTTTGTTCCGAATGCTATTATAGGGGTATTAGTTTTTCAAACATCTTTCAAGTTTTCCAGTGTTCGCCCCCTGCACTAGTCATTGTAATTTTCCGTTTTCCGCAATTATAATTTCTAGCTTTCAAACAATCAATGATCAAGTTACTTTCAATACATTTTAATTTTATATTGCAAGCTTTCTACAAATTGTAATCAAATTGTCTTTCATCCTGAAACGTCCGAGAGAAGGCGTATTGCCGCACGGTGTTCCTTTCTATGTCAAGAAGAAAGATAACCCGTGAAACCCTAGCAGCCCGCAAGAGGCACCCACACTTCAACTGTGTTCATTTGTTAAAAATTGGGTTGTTTAACTTAGTCAATTGTGACAAAAATAAGACCATTTATAATGAAGATATTTAAACAAAAGAATTAAAAATTAGGCTATATTTCACTTTGCACATTGTAGGCGTTTGGAGAAATTCCTAATTATATATTGGTGCAGAGAACAATCAGTTTTGACTCTGAAACATGAATCCTATTTGGATGAACAGAAATAAGCATAAATGTTTGCCTAGTCTTTAAGTTCACTTATAAGTTTGTTTTACGGCACGTAATTATCTTTATTTGTGAAAGTTAGAAACAACTAATTGTTACTTTTAACTTTTAAGAAAAGTAATTTTGTTTTTTTTTCCGGTGTAGCAAATTCATTATTGAGCACAAATTGAATTAAGCAATAATAGACAGTAATAACAACAGGAGCAGTAAAATAATCATTAATTATTCATACTCGGAGATATATACGGTCTTCGATTGGAACCGGAGGTGGTGACTCGTAAGACGAACCGCGCCAACGGCGGCTGCTCCTTCGACAGCCGCGACGGCTCCGGGAAAAGCCTTATGTACATGTACCGATTCCTCTCCACTGATAATTGCCTAGCATATCATATCACAAAAAACACTTCAAAATTCATCATCATCATCATAATACACACATATTACACATATACCAGTTCCAAATGCCGATTTTGAATGGGTCGGATCTTCTGTAAGGGGTGTTTGGCCCAAAATTCTCGATCTTCCATTGAGCCAGTCTTGAAATCGTCTCCACCTTCAAGTCCGCCATTTCTACACTATCTGTGTAGGTTTCAGTTTGCAGCAGAGACTGGATGTGAAGTCCACTCCCCCACTCCAACCAACCCCTAACCTCACAAAGGTAAAAGTACTTTCATGCACAGAAAATAGATATTTTTGTTGGGTCAAAATAGCTTGAATCATGCTTGTGGTCAATAGATTGATGATTCTTAGTTGGTGAAAATCATTACTTTTAAAAAAAAAAAAAAAAATTTGTAGAAAAATACGTTTCCTTTAGAAAAGATGATTTTTTTTTTTTTCTTTTCCTTATTTTTTTATGTGATAAAAACCTTGTCGTTGAAATGAACTTTAAACCAGACAGGAACATGTTCTCCTTACCCACCCCATCCCCATCTCTGGGCAACGATCCCATCTCGTCTTGCCTTGTGACTTGTGGCTATCGAATATGACGAGTTTTTTGTCATCCCTAAATAATTTACTTCAAGGGCAAGGTTTNCGTTGAAATGAACTTTAAACCAGACAGGAACATGTTCTCCTTACCCACCCCATCCCCATCTCTGGGCAACGATCCCATCTCGTCTTGCCTTGTGACTTGTGGCTATCGAATATGACGAGTTTTTTGTCATCCCTAAATAATTTACTTCAAGGGCAAGGTTTTTAGTTTGAGTTTGAAATGTCCTGAACAAAAAATAAAAGAAAGGAAAATTTGCAATTACGGTACCAAATCTTTCATTTAGTTACAGACTTTGCCAAACCTTTCAAAAATCCACACTTGGAGTCCAATGAAGGGAATTTGTTGGTTTAACTGGTGGTTGACTAGAGAATTGATCGTGATCATAATTTTGATTATGTTTAAAAGAACAAAATGATAATTTCACTTTTTTTTAACATAAAACACAATGCCGATGCCATCGCCACACCAGCCACCATCGATTGTGCCAATGGAGCCTCATATTTTCTCTCAACCTCATAATCGTTCACATCCCAAATCTAGAAATTTTCAATTTGTCTCTCAATCGCATAATCGATCTCATCCCAAATCTAGAATTTTTCCATGGAGACCCAAATCATCGACAGTAACTAGGGGCGGAGCTAAACCTCGAAAGTAGGGGGGCCTAGAGGTAGAGGTGAAGGGGTGGGGCCCCTGGGGGTTCGGGGGCAGCACCCCCGAAATTTTTTTTAGATACGTTATTAACAAAAGAATCAAGAAACGTATAAAAGAAAGTACCAATATTTAATTTAACAAAATCATACTTTGATAACGTTGTATAATTACATAATCATCAATCATGTCGGGGAAACTGGGGCAAATATTTACTGCATTGATCGCTCGAGCGAGCCCTCTAGCGAAAGTTGAGCTAGG
>CAIGRQ010046587.1:0-11088 GCA_903798375.1 Fraxinus sp. D2006-0159
GTACTTTCCTAACCTTGAAAAAGGAGTACCATGGCTTCACATTTTCCTTCTCGTATGGTGAGTTATGAATAGTGGCATTAATCACAACATCTCTATATAGTCGAAGACAAGCGTGTAAGACTCTATGGAAGTAAAAACTTAATGTTTGACTAGATCTGAAGAAAGTAAAACATCCAGCCCGATTACGTTGGTCATGCTCAACTGTGTGCAAAAAAATTTCCACTTGTTCCTCAATTCGAACATATTTACTGTCATCTAATCCATATGTTCTCAAACGAGCACGTAGTCTTTGAAAAGAACATATCTTCATCCTAAGTAGATCATGACATGTTCTATCACTCGTTTGGAGAAGGAAATGATAAGTTGCAACACAAATTATATTGTGAATTTTGCAGATATTTATGCATACAGAATCCATCGCGGGTAATAAACATGTTATCAGTTCTTTACAGATTAATAAACATTTTTACTGCTTCTTCCAAAGATTTAAGTACGGATAGGATAACGCCATAGGTGAATGCAAGTGCAATGATATCCCCAGCACCCAGTTATACCAAAACATGTCATAAGCTGAAATCTGATCCCCCAGCAACCACATATATTAGATATGTCTAATATGATGTTGCATAACATTTTTTTCATTTGCATTAACTTGTCCTACGGGACAATTACTCTCTCTTCTGTGATCAATATGATTCTACAACAGAGTAAAAGCTCAATGATGCCCATAACTGAAGAAATAGAAACCAAAGGAAATGACAGAGCACAACATTCACAATTAATCGAAATCCACAATTTCATCCAAAACATTTGACCATAAATCAAATAATCAAAACCCGAAACAAGTTAGTACACCAAGTATTTCAAGGATGAACGAACCCATAATTTTAGATGATAAATCGAATAATCAAGACCCAAAACAAGTAATTAAAATAGAGGAAATGAAAAATACTGAGATTATGAATTGAATGGTAGAGAATCAAGAAAGCCTAGAAAATAAATCTATGGAATTGGCGAATCAAAGTGTCGAATGGAGAAGGAAAGATTGAAAAAATCCGGAGATAATATTGACGAGAGAGAGAGAGGGGGGAGAAATAATTACCAATTGCCTGGAAAATAAAATCTACTTCAACCCTAAGAAAATATTTTCCCTGTTGACGTGGAAAATTTGGTCACGTGATAAAAAATAGGGAAATATTTTCCATGAAAAATAATATCAATCAAACAATACAAAAATAAAAATTTGGATAAAAAAAGACATTTTCGATAAGAATTATTGACAATCAACCCTTAATTTATTCGTAATTAAACTGTTTACCCTCGCATCAGTGTGGTTTATAAGTAACCATTTTGAATCCCCAATTCCTAGGTTTTCAATTCAATACTAACAAAAAAAAATGTCGAAACGAAAATTCGGATTCGAAGGGTTCGGCATGAATCGCCAAGCTACGTACAACTTCGAGCGATCCTCAGCTCCTCAACGGCTCTACGTTCCTCCGTCGTCTCGCTCCTCTGGAGGCAGTCACGACAATTATGAAGACACTGACCTTGACAACATCGAGTACGCCGACGACCGTGAAAACGACAATGGTGCCGCCGGCGGCGACGATGAGATTGATCCTCTGGATGCGTTTATGGAGGGTATACATGAGGAGATGAGGGCGGCGCCGCAACCGAAGGCAAAGGAGAAGTTGGATAAGTATAAAGATGATGAAGAGGAGGATCCGATGGAGAGTTTTTTGAGAGCGAAGAAAGATGTAGGATTACAATTGGCTGCGGAGGCTCTTCAAGCGGGATATAATTCTGATGAGGAGGTCTATGCCGCGGCTAAGGCGGTGGATGCTGGAATGCTTGAGTACGATTCTGATGATAATCCTATTGTTTTGGATAAGAAGAAGATTGAGCCTATTCCTGCTCTCGATCATAGCTCGATTGATTACGAGCCCTTCAACAAGGATTTCTACGAGGAAACGCCCTCCATTTCTGGTAATTGAACCGTAGCCTAGTATTTTACCCTACACTTCTAGTTTGTGATTTTTCTTTACTTTCGTTCTCATAGTGTTAGCACCCATTTGGCGAGCTGAGGGTCAAGATAATTCAGGAAAAAGTAGGTTTTACCTAGGTACCTGTGGTTGCTGTTTAGTAACTTTTTTTATATTCACAAAGATGGCGTTGATTATATGAAGTTATAAATACAAGCAAACATGACAATACACGCTCTCATAGAATCAAAGGACTGGGTTGTGATTAGTAATTAAGCATACTTTCAGAGACTTTTAACTGTGGGGAACTGTTTGTTTAGTTAGCTGGTATATATATATATATATATATATTAGATGTACTGTCTATGAGAAGAACTAGAATCTGCTTAAGAATTTGTAAGATGCAGCATTTTCTAGTTCAAGGGGAGAAAAAAGAATTCCTACAGAAATTTCTAGTTGAAGGAAAGAAAGTGTTTGCCTTTTGTCCCAATTCAATATCTCACATACTGATTCCTTTTCCTTATCTAGATATGAGTGACCAGGACGTTTCTGAGTACAAGAAGAGCTTGGCCATTCGCGTGTCGGGTTTTGATGTTCCAAGACCTGTTAGAACTTTTGAAGACTGTGGTTTCTCTGTGGAGCTAATGAAAGCCATAGCAAAACAAGCATATGAAAAGCCCACTCCAATACAGTGCCAAGCTTTACCCATTGTGCTTTCTGGAAGAGACGTCATTGGAATAGCCAAAACTGGTTCAGGAAAGACTGCATCCTTTGTGCTTCCCATGATCGTCCATATTATGGATCAACCTGAGCTTGGAAAAGAAGAGGGCCCCATTGGAGTAGTATGTGCACCTACTAGGGAACTAGCTCATCAGATATATTTGGAAGCTAAGAAATTTGCAAAGGCACACGGGATTCGCGTCTCTGCTGTTTATGGTGGAATGTCTAAACTCGATCAGTTCAAGGAGCTGAAGGCAGGATGTGAGATAGTTGTTGCTACTCCAGGGAGGCTGATAGACATGATAAAAATGAAGGCATTGACAATGTTGAGAGCGACCTACTTAGTACTAGATGAGGCTGATCGCATGTTTGATCTTGGTTTTGAGCCACAAATTAGGTCCATTGTTGGCCAAATAAGGCCAGATCGACAAACCTTACTCTTCTCAGCGACCATGCCGCACAAAGTTGAAAAACTTGCTAGGGAGATACTGACTGATCCTGTAAGAATTACTGTGGGAGAGGTTGGTGTGGCCAATGAAGATATCACACAAGTCGTTCAAGTAATTCCATCAGAGGCTGAGAAAATGCCTTGGCTCCTTGAAAGGCTTCCTGCATTGATAGATGAAGGTGATGTTCTAGTTTTTGCTTCAAAAAAGAACACAGTGGATGAAGTTGAATCACAACTTTCACAGAGGGGTTTCAAAGTTGCAGCTCTGCATGGTGATAAAGATCAGGCTTCTCGAATGGAGATACTGCAAAAATTTAAATCTGGAACATACCACGTTCTCATTGCAACTGATGTTGCTGCTCGTGGTCTTGACATCAAGTCAATTAAATCTGTGGTCAATTTTGATATAGCAAAAGATATGGACATGCATGTCCATCGAATTGGAAGGACAGGTCGTGCTGGTGACAAAGATGGAACTGCTTTCACTCTCATAACACACAAGGAGGCCAGGTTTGCAGGTGAATTGGTTAACAGTTTAATTGCTGCTGGCCAAAACGTATCTATGGAGCTAATGGATCTCGCCATGAAGGTAATTTCAACTTCATGCATAATTTACACAGCCATGCTATATATTTCATATTTCCCATTGTTTTTAATTGCATAAAATGATTTATATACATGTATTGCACACCAGAAATCATCTCGTATTTTGTTTAATTTTTGGATAGTTGAAGTAACTAAAATCTGGGGCTAAAGAGAAATTTTGATGCTGCTTGATTAAAGCATTAAAACACCTACCATGTTACAAACTTTAAGGTTTCCTCCTTTGGCATCGATTCATCCAATTCTACCAAAAACGGGCACTTATTAGAAGTAAAAATTATTCAAAACTCAAGTCATAAGGGAAATCACGTAACTACTAATATGCATATGTATCTTTTAACCAGTTTGCTGTTAACCATGGTGGAATGGTTTATTAATCAGTTATATAACAAATTTGTCCAGGATGATTCTCCGGTTAATTCCTATGTAAAATGGAAAACAGTACCTTAAGTGGGCAGTGAATGTCTCATAGTGGAATTCTATTCTTATCAGGGCTTTTTTATCTTCTACATGTCTAATACTGTTTTTTATGCAATGTTTCACGCTTTGGATATATGCAATTGCTCTTGTATATGTTCTCTATGATAAATTGAATTTCTGTAGAGCTTCTGCTCTTGGTGTTTATATATTTCATGATTGAGTAACTTTTACCCTGTAAATCATTAGGATGGGAGGTTCAGATCCAAACGAGATGCACGGAAAGGAGGTAAGGATCTCAATTTTGCAAATGACATGCTCATAATGTTCTTGATATGTTCAAGTAATCGAGATTCTTGATGCATCATGCATCTGAATGATCTGGTGTTTCTGTATTCTCCTCCATAATTTTTATTGAGGAGTTCTTCATTATGATGAGGAGTGACCTTAGAGGAAATAAACTTACGTTAGCGTTTGATCTTCTTTTGTCGTTTATATTTTATTTCTATTGGAGAGTTTTAGAAACATATGTCGCTCCTTCATTGAATGTTCAATATTATTTACAGGTGGCAAAAGAGCTAAAGGGAGGGGAGGTGGTAACCGAGGTGTGCGAGGTGTGGATTTTGGTCTGGGTATTGGGTATAATCAAGAATCCAGTGCAGCATCAAATCCTGTTCCAAGTCGTTCAGCTGCAGTTAATTCTCTGAAGACAGGGATGATGGCGCAATTTAAAAGCAATTTTGTTGCTGCGTCATCAAATTCCCAAAATCAGGTTGTGAACCAGAATCCAGGCATGCATGCCACCAAAAGAATGGCTTTGCCGGGCTTTGTATCTGGTGGGACAATAGGTGGAGACATTCATACTGCTAAGACAACCGGTTCAATAGGTACTGCTTCTGTGTTGAACATTGCCACTCAGAACTCCGGAGATAATGCAAACCAAAAGCGCTCAGAAAGGTGAATTTCCCGAACTAAACATTCTCAGTTTTAATGAGTTTTGACTTGAGTAAAATATTTGCATGTTTTAACGTGTATAAGAAAAAAAAAATTAATTAAAGATTCACGTGCAAATCTTCAATTTCGTTTATTAAAACTTGCATTTTTTTTAATTATAATTGTTAATAATTTTTTTCTTTTATCGTTTTGGTTTTGTTTGCAGCTCCAGAGATAGGCCTAGAGAAAGGCGGAGACCCTCTGGTTGGGATCAGTAATCCGTAAGAGGACGATTTGCTGGTAGCTCAATACGTTTTAATTTAACTTAAAAGTGACATTGTACCGTGTGTGTGTGTGTCTAATGGGCCAAAGTGCTTTCCTGTATTTTCTTTACTCTTAGTGTATCTATCAAAATTTTTACTTTTTGAAGGCTAGTCACAACTGCTTCCATGTTTAAAGCATGCACGTTGGTCATTTTACCGAATTCTGTCTACTGTTAGAAGAGATTTTACAGACAAGGAGATGATTGTATTAAATTTTCTTCATTTCATGGGAATGCACAGACCGTCTAAGTAGAATTTTTTTTTTTTTTTCTGAAAAAAAAATTTAATTTTACTTCAAAAACCGAGCTCCGGATGGAATCTTAACAAATAGCATTGAGAGATTTTTCCTGTGTTTTTGATGTATCTCCTTAGATTTCTGCGCACTCTGGAATGGGAGAATTCTTGCGTGGCAATAGAATTCCTGTGATCTTTCTATTGTCAAATTTGCAGGGTGATGTTTCTATTTTTCATATATTGTGCTTAAAGTTTTGGGGAAAGATTCATATATTTGACTTCAAATTTATGAGAATTCTAATTATTTCACTCTAAAATTACCCAATGAAGACCTAGAATGTCAAAATGAGTTGTAAACCCACAACCTGGTTTTCAGTTGGTCCTCGCCGGGTTGAATCGCTATTTTTTCATAAATTTGTATCTGTTTCGTTGTTTTTCAAAGAAATATTGGCCCTAAAGGGCTGCGGATCCTTGCTGTAGGGGTGGACAGCCACAGAAAATGGCCTGATACTGGCAGTGCTGTGCTTGTGCACGACTAAGCAAAAATGAGTTTGACCGCTCAATACTATAGAAGGTTCAACGCAGTAGCTGTTCTCGAGGACTATTCCAGAAATTCCTACATTATTAAATTCCATGGAATTCAAAATGATGAAAATTCACAATTAGAAGGAAATTGCGACGAGGATGATCGAGTCTATTAATGTACTTAAAAGAAATGTCTCTTAATATAAATGTAATTCTGAACATTTTATATAGAAAAGATCTATTAAGTGTAGGTGCTTAATGTATATGATACATCAATTAATTAGTGAATAAATTTCGAATATTAAATTATTCACAAATAATTGATGAGTCATGTCGTTTAACTTGGTAGATCTCTATCTGACATTAGAAGTCCTAAATTCAAAATATCTCTGTTAATGTCTAATTGTCTTCATTAACATCTTGCCTGGAGGAAATTTTCATTCATTTTATGACCGTTGCAAACCCACTTGCAGCTGAAATTGTTGACCATCTATCTCTGAGGTGGGTCCCAGCTCATCCAAAAAGGATCAAAAAATGCCAAACAAATGGTTAGAATTATGCTTTTAATTTCCTCCAGAGAAGTCCTAAAAGCACGAAATTTTAAACTTTTCAAAAATAAGATTTCATTCAAGGAGAGTGAGTGATGATTAGTTATGTTTTGCATATTTGATGAATAAATTATTAATGTATTTTCGAGAGACTCTTTATTTTTGAAAGAACATCTTAGTCTTAGACTATTAACACGTAATGTATTTATTATCAAAAGCTTTATCAAACAACCTCTTAAATTTAAACAGTAGATTTTTTATATACTTCAACAAACTCTTTTAACATGGCACACTACAATAAGTAATAAGAGATAATGATTAGTTACATAATTAATTACACCGCTTATTGTAGTGTGCCACATCATCTTGTTTGTTTTTCATTATTTTCAAAATACATTTTTCTCCCTTCTTTTGAAACGCATTCTTCAATAAAATAATATTACATACAAATTCAAGACTTTTTTCTTATTTTTCAATCACACATTCTCCAACAATTTACTATTTCAAAATACATTCTTACAATAAAATGGAGCTCAAACAAGCTAATAGCGAAATATTCAATATAATATAAATAATTTATATAGTAGAGTTGAAACTTACAATTTTAATAGATGCAATCATGATAAAAACTCAATAGTGAATTTGACTATCCCAATATGGATAGTTAAACCCTCATTTTATTTTTAAAAAGTTATAATAAAATATCTCTCGAACTCTCGAAACTTAATTTCAATGATACTCTCTAAAATACAAAACATTACATTTAAAAATTCTATTAAAAGTCACTCTTTATTATCACTTTATAATGATTGAATTCAATAAGTTACGAATTTCAATGCTTCACATCTTGGAATAGTAGATGTATATGTAAAACAAAGAGCAAAAAATAGAGAATCCGTTGAAATATATTAAAAATTTTACTCTTTAAATTTAAAGATTATGTACGAGATGCTCTTTAAATTAAAAATTCTCACGAAGATGTTCTTTACCATTAAAGTCAAATGTATTTAAAAGGTGTTACATTAATTCCCAATGTTAAAAGTCTTAAATACAAAAATGTCTCTCAATGTCTCAAAATAGGTACATGACGGTACTGGAGATCAATGAATTTCTATGAAGACAATATCTGGTACATTGCCTACCATGACATAATCTATAATATAGAAATTTAGATGGCTGAAGCAAATTGTGTGGAAAAATCCAAGTAAATTGTACAAACAGGGTAAATCAAGCTTTTTTCTATCAGGATTCGAAGCTGGACGTGGTGTAATATAAAAGAAACAAGAAATCGCAAGTGAAAAAGCCGAGGGAACAAATCAACACTCATGAAGAGGCTTTCTTTCTTCAACATTAAATGATTTTGTCGCGTGACATGGAAAGCTGTCAGAGGAACATTACATATTCTAAATTTTCTGTTTTAGAGTCACTTCAATGATAGCTATTTGAGTTTTGGGCCGATAATGCTCATCTGTGTCCACCTCTTCAATTTCCTGTATAGCATACAATAGAAAGCGAAAATTTTGGTTAATCGATATGGGATGATTTGTATCATCATTCAAATGCTTGACGACCAAGATTTGATTTTAAATCTTAGAAAACATCAAAAAATTTCAGAAATGCTTCGTGACAGTGTGTAAAACAATGGCAAAGGAGGAACAAAAGTAGGGACTAAAACGGCTGCTTTATGTGCCTTTGAAGACAGGACAAGCAAGCATATACAAGGTTCAAATAGTCAGCCAAAAGGGCCAGAAGATCATGCAATAATTATTTTAAAACATGAAGAAAAATCTGGGAAAGGGGCTATTTCATCCACGAGGTTTTAAGGCTAAATAATGGACAAACGGAGGTTTCCATTCAGAACAGCAGGTCTGAGTGGGTTCTCGTAGCATAAAAAAGATAAGTAACATAAATAATAATCAAGATGTCACCTGTACAACATCTTCTCCCTTGATGACACGTCCAAATACATTAACTTTCTCGTTTAAGTCTGGAATTGGTGCAGTTGTAATTAAAAGATCGAATCTGCCCCCATCATGTTTTGTCTTAGAAGTGCCAAGCATAAAAGCTTCATGCTTCAAGCTGGGTCAAGAATGAAGGCAAAGCTTTTAGCCATGACAAATTAATCAATAAAAGATTTTAAAGAAGCACATGGAAGAGGATCAAACCTTGTATCAAGTTGACTATAATGCTTTCCCTTCGAAGTCCAGTCTTCAGTAGTTCCAGCACTATCATCATCACCACCTTGAATGACAAAGTTCTTTATTACACGGTTAAAGAACATTCCTTTAAAGCGCCCCTTCAAACTGTGAATTCGTTTGGGTTAATATATATCCCAGTCGGGGTTTCAATAATGCCCAGAACATTCAAAATGAAAAAGTTCAATAAGTAGTAACAAACAAAAGTTTGAGAGAACAAAAAAGAAATCTGTAGCAAATAAACTTTCTACCATTTCCACCCTTTTCTGAGAAGAGTTGTGGAGTTTGTCGCAGGAAATTAATTCATTACATAAATGAACAATATTTATATTTGGCAGTAGAAATGATCTAGCAATATTCAATAATAACGAAAATCTTAGGACAGTGGCATCCAAATCCAGAAGTATAAAGGTCTATAGTGTTATTCATTTTGACTCACAGCTTATGTTAACAAGTTAACTCTACATGCTTGTACATCCACGTTGATAAAATTCTGACCCAAAAGGCCAAGCCAAAGACCATCAGTAGCTGCACTCTTTGAATTCCAAGGGTAATTATGAGGATAAGTCCATCTCTTCATTGAGGTGAATAACTTTAACAGATAATGGAGTATCAAATTCTTAAAAGACAAAAGTACAAGAACCAAATGTCACTGCTAGGCAACAGATTTACAAGGGGCATATTTTCGAGACTCTAATGTGATTCATATATAAAAAGATTGATCAAATACATACCATGAGTCAACAAATTTCTCGACAACCTCAGGAGAAGAACCTTCCTTGTAAATTTCCACAGTTATTGAGCCTTTTGAGGTACGTATCACCTATTGACATATAACTACGTTATCATACTATCTGAAAAGAAAAATAAAGAACCATAAAAGGAGGAATAGAAAAATAGAGCGTGGAAGTTTAAAACCACCAAATGAAACATGGAATTTCTATTTGGTAGGGCAGAAAGTACTGGCAGATGTGAAACAGAAGGATGGAAAATGAAAGGGCGGTGATTTTTATTGTTTGTATGGAATGAAAAGTAGGAGGAAAGGAACAATTATTTTTCATCTCTCATATTTTCTTCTTTTCCTCTAATTTTCCACCCCTATTCCCAGCCAAAGGAAGGAATATCTCATATTTTCTTCTTTTCCTCTCATTTTCCCCCCCTATTGCCAGCCAAAGGAAGGGAAATAGTTTTGTCTCCTCGAAGGATAGATAATCCATATAGCAATTATCCATCCCTCCTCTTTTTCCATCCTTTCATCCAAGCATAGCCTTAATATAAATCTGGCAGCATATACTGCAGATAACAACCAAATAAAGTGGAGCACAATCTATTAACAAGAAGAGAAACACCACTTAATATATATGCTTGTGGCACTGACTAAAGTCTAATAAACGCAGAGAACTGCAGGATATAATGAGAAGTATTGGATTTTTCTTTGTTTGGTATATAAAGCTTAAAGCATTCACTAAAGAAGCAAAATTTTATAAACGGAACTACGATTCCACTCAATTAAGCAGAGTATAAAACTAATGATTATCTGCCATATCAAGAAACTTACAGCATATCTAGGAATTTCAACTTTCTTTGTATCACGGCTATCGCCAAAGGCATTATCATGCTGCAGAAAAGGAAGGGGGGAAATTCAAACATTAGACGTAAACATGGAAAATGGCACTACTGATGGTTATGGTATGAAAAGAAGTGGTTACCTATAAATCTAGTTAATAATAACACATAAGTGGTTACCTAGAAAGCAAGCAAACAACTAAGGGTCCGTTTGATTGCAAATGTGGAAATTGGGTGGAAAGAAAATGTTTTACTGGGAATTGAATTGCCTAGAATTTGTTTTATTGGGAATTGTAATTAATTGTATTTGATTTGTATAATTTTCCACCTGGAAAATGTAGAAAGTTTGGTGTCCGTTTGACTTCATTTTTTATGGAAATTGTCCATTAAAGTGATAATTTTTTCTACCATTGCGTTTAAAATTTGTTCCAATTACCAAAAAATAAAATAAATAAAAATATAAACAATTAGAAAAAATTACCATATTCGTTTGACTTTGTTTTGCATATAAATTGTCAACAAAAGTGAAATTTTTTTTTGCAATAGTTGATAGAATTTGTTGTCACTGCTAAAAAAAAAAGATGGAAATTGCTT
>CAIGRQ010046591.1:0-19446 GCA_903798375.1 Fraxinus sp. D2006-0159
TTTTTTTTTTTTTTTGAATAAAATTTTGAATTTGCTAGCATCTCCTGTTGTGCCATTTTCGCTTAAAATATTGTGAACATTTTTTTGTGGCCTTGAATAGGATGTTAACTGAAATAACATCAAAGCCCACGAGATATTTTGGGAGAAAAATGAAAATCTTACACCACTGGCATGCACTTACATGGTATGATGAAAATCTTCTAATGATGGTTATTTTTCTCTGAACGCCAATTGTTCAAGTGTTTTTCTTCAATTAAGATCTTTAACTGGACCGGAATCCATGAAAAAAGAGTTGCATTATATTTTATCCAGGGCTATTTTAGGGCAGAACAGGACTAGAATAGGCTTGGACTAGTATTGAAGATGCTGAAATTGACACGGTGAGGATAATGAAAAGGACACGATTTTTCTATAATACGACCAAATCTGTAGCCTAGATAGAGCATAATGGTGTTTAGGATCTTAATGAAATCAATTGGAAGAAGACATATAACTGCTTTGATCATTTTCTCATTATANGTGTTTTTCTTCAATTAAGATCTTTAACTGGACCGGAATCCATGTAAAAAGAGTTGCATTATATTTTATCCAGGGCTATGTTAGGGCAGAACAGGACTAGAATAGGCTTGGACTAGTATTGAAGATGCTGAAATTGACACGGTGAGGATAATGAAAAGGACACGATTTTTCTATAATACGACCAAATCTGTAGCCTAGATAGAGCATAATGGTGTTTAGGATCTTAATGAAATCAATTGGAAGAAGACATATAACTGCTTTGATCATTTTCTCATTATAATTTAAAGGGTTTTGAATTAAATTTCAATTTAAAGCTTAAATAAAAAGAGTATTTGGAGTCTTGGACCAACATATTAGAATATAAATGTGGCTGCCTGATGACTGATCGCATTCTCATTAAATGCTGATAGCAAATTCAAAACCCAACGGCCATAATGATTGCAAGGACAGCTGTTGCTCAAGATGATGCAAGTGGAGATGGTACTACTTCCACTGTCCTCTTTATTGGGGAGCTCATGAAACAATCAGAACGCTACATAGATGAAGGTCAGTCAATGTTAGTTCCTAAAGTGTTTTATGCATTATCGCTCTTATCATGTATTTTCCTGTTAATATCCATATTATTACAGATTTCTAAAGAAAATTTCAGTCATTTCATTATATGCTCGGGAAACTGTAGCCCTATTACTTATAGCATGTAAGTGGAGCTTACAGGCTTGACATGCAGCTATTTGTAATACATTATGAATAGCTATTTAATTGACTGCAATCTGAATCAGATTCTCATCCTCTATGCTTTTACTATTTTCAGATCCTTCTTTTTTCCAATTGACGTGATTTTTAGGGTGTGTTTGAGCCCCATTCTATTGGAAGAATGTATTCTGAAATAGTAGATTGATGGAGAATGTGTGGTTGAAAAAGAAGGAAAAGTTATTGATGTGATGAAAAATATTATTTTATTGAAGAATATGTGGTTTAAAATGAGTAGATTCACTAGAATAATGAAAATGAAAATTTTAATGTGTACCAAACAAGGGCTTAGTTTCTTTCTTATGTTTTGATCCATTGTTTATTTTAAACCATCATTTACCAAAAAATTGGTCAAAACGATTTCAGTTCTGTATTTGTGTGAGTTCAGATAATTTTGATTTGAGATTCCATATTCTTGCAGGGATGCACCCACGTGTTTTAGTTGATGGTTTGGAAATTGCTAAAAGAGCAACACTACAATTTCTTGAAAAATTTAAGACACCTGTGGTAATGGGGGAAGAGCCAGATAAAGAGATACTGAAGATGGTAGCAAGAACAACATTGAGGACAAAGGTTTACAATGCCACTTTATTTGCATACTCCTTTTCTGTTTCTTTGGCTTTTATTTTGTTTTCTAAATTTTTCTCCTGGTCTCATGCAGTTGTACGAGGCATTGGCAGATCAACTGACTGACATTGTTGTAAATGCTGTGAGTGCTTGAAATGTTGTATGATAAACGGTTTTTCCTCATATTTTAATGAATTGACTCGAGACTTATTTCTGATATATTAGTTGATTGATGTTCACCATTTCTATAGAAGCTAATCTATATTTATTGTACCTGATATCTTGATCACATGCAACTTTTTTGTGGCTTATTGTAATAGGTGCTCTGCATTCGTAAACCTGAAGAACCTATCGACCTTTTTATGGTCGAGACAATGCACATGCGCCACAAGTTTGATGTGGACACTCGTTTGGTATGTAACACGTGCTCACATTTTCTGAATTGAGCCAATTCCTTGCCTAGTTCTTAACATGATTAAAAGTGCTTTCTCACGTTGGATTTACCCCAATGTTTGTGGGTAAGAACTGTGATAGATCCAACATTGAAACTGTCTTGTGATGATGATATCTAGGAGATCGATGTTGTCAAATAAATTCATTTATTCCCTGTTTGGTTTGGGTATAAATCAGATTTTTAGTAAATTTTGATTAAAGTTAATGAAATGCGTGGTTGAGAAGTTGATGAAAGTTGTGGATCCCGTATAATGTGTGGTTGAAAATTAGTTTGGATAAAAATGAGTTCTTTTTGATACCTCTCGTGATAGCATTTCTGTCCTTGGGACTTCTAAGAGAGTTTTGTTTTTTTTCTCATCCATCATATAGCAGAGAAGCAAATTTATTTGTGCATATGACCTGCTGTACAACATGCATGTGGTGACACTCTTTAGTGCCCAACACTGGTGCGGGTGCACTTGTGATGGGCACTTGCACGTGTCTTATAATCTGTGGACTGCTGTTTCAAATGCTCTGTCACTGTTGTTTCTAGGTTGAAGGTCTTGTTCTTGACCATGGTTCAAGGCATCCAGATATGAAACGCCGAGCAGAGAATTGCTACATTTTGACTTGTAATGTATCACTGGAATACGAGAAAAGGTGATTAGTTGTACATGTACCAGATTGTGTCTGTCTCAGTTCACTTATTATTCATGGGTTGAAGAATTGACATTATTTTTCTCAGTGAAATAAATGCAGGATTTTTTTACACAAATGCAGAGCAGAGAGAAGCAATGATTGCAGCTGAAAGACGTTCTGTTGATGAAAGAGTGCAGAAAATTATTGATCTCAAGAACAAGGTTATCGAATGCGACATCAGAATTGAACATTCTTGATGGCTGTGAGTTCTTATTGTATGCTGTCTCTGGTCATGGCTTATACTTGTCATTATCTTCAGGTCTGCACTGGTAATGACAACAACTTTGTCGTTATCAATCAAAAAGGAATTGATCCTCCATCACTGGACCTTCTCGCTCGAGAAGGAGTAAGTCATCTGTACTTTTAGAATTCTGCATTGGGCTCTCCTTTCCTGTTTGGAATTTTTTCCATCACGGAGATCCTCTGAACTTGTGCTTATTATGATCCTTGTACTTAAAAATATTATATTCTAAGTAAGTTTTAAAAGCTCGTTGTTTTATGACCTCGGGTCATAATTCTTGTATTTTGATATTATGCTGTTAAGCAATTATAGAGAAACTGATATGTCAGGTAATTGCTCAGAGACTTGTTCCCACCCCCAAAAGATAATATGTATTACCCCAAATGGAGATTTGGTCTGGCTCTTAAAACAATTTTTTTTAGAAGTAGTGATATTTCTGACCATGTTATTTCAAATCAAAGAAGCCCTTGAGTATCATCTTTTCACTGATTTTATGATTGTGAAATGTTTGACGAGGCTACAGCTTCAAATCTAAAGTATTTGTTCACCTCTGTGAAAAAACTGATTATATTCTATTTGGTTTTGATTTGCATTTTATAATTGAATGTTTTTCAGATAATTGGCTTGCGAAGAGCAAAGAGGAGAAATATGGAAAGATTGGTGTTGGCTTGTGGTGGAGAGGCTGTAAATTCGGTTGATGACCTAAACCCTGACTGCCTTGGTTGGGCTGGATTGGTCTATGAACATGTCCTCGGAGAAGAAAAATATACATTTGTGGAAAATGTGAAAAATCCACTCTCTTGTACAATCCTCATCAAAGGTACTTTTAGTTGCTCTTCTCCTTGAGTTCATGTCTTCGTGTGGAAATGAGACAACTTCTTGTCTGGAACACTTGGGGTTGATGGTTATTGTCAATGTTTAGAAAGGTGTAATCAGGTATTGGAGTTTATTTCCTTAATGAGGAGAGGTGTAAGCATCGTAGTAAACTAAAAAATGTCAAAAAAATAAAAAAATAAAAGCAAAATAATCCGATAACAATTCATCATAAACAATCTTCTCAATTCATAATAGAACAATTTAAAGTGTGTTAGTAAATAAAAGAAAAATCTATAAAGAAACTATTGTTTTAGTTAGTGGGACGGTGGATTATTCTCAATGTGGGTCTATAAAATTTTTTCTTCTCTCTTTTTCTTTTTTTTGAATGTTTTAGTGGGTGATTTGTTATTCTGGAAATGGGTCATAAGAATTTTTATGTTTTGTGGGCCACAAACTATGTTGTGAGGCATGTCTCTCATAACCAATGATACACCGACATGGACACGTGTGTCCGACACGATACGTGTTGGATACGCCGACACACGATTTAAAAAAAAAAAAAAAGTATAGACACGACACGTTGAATAAAGTCCACATACACAGCTGTGACGCCAGCACCCATTTATTACTTGCTAATAACTTTGAATTAACAATATATAATATAATATAAAAAGAAAAAAAATGATTACGGTAGTGTGTTCGTATCAACTCGTGTCCGACAGGCTAATTAAAGTGGATGTGCTACAGAGTGGCTCACAATTGTATACACCTATGCTATACTTTTCTGCTTGACATCATTTCGTCATTCACTTATTGGTTACTAATGACATTTTTGTGTTAAATCCTTCTAAATATCCTTCATCTCCAAAATTAAAGTGGCTTCTAATATGGATTGCAGTAGTGCAAAAAACTATTGATACTGAAGTTTCTAGGAAGAATAATGATTCGAGATGATTGAATTATTAAATGCTTTTCTGCTGTGTAATATTGTGGTGGTCTGCCATTTTTGTCCTTCTTGATTGCAATTTATGTAAACTGAGCATGTGAAAGTTTTGTGTTTTTTTCTTCTCCCCGTAATCTGGGTAATAAAAAGGAAAGGGATAATTAGCTCAGTGTCCTTTCTTTTTTGGCACAGACCAACGTCAGAGTCAAATCGAGAATCCACACCAACTGGGAATACAACTTCAAATGTGATGGAAGATCCTTTTGTAGTTATGGAATCAACATCAACTCCCGGATCATCGTCTGGAGTATTTACTGATCCTCTGGAGGAGATTGGTAATGTTGGTAAATCTAGAAGTACAAGGGTTGATGCATCCTCTGTTAGCGATGGAGTATTTGATGACTTAGATCCCCTTAATGGGTTTGGAAAACCTGTGCATCCATTTTCACCTGGGAGGGATAATGGAGGGAAGGATGGGAGGCCCTCAAGATCAGGAACCCCTGTATCTTCTAGTCTTAGAGAGCAGACCAGGAAGTCTTCTAACAGATATTCGGAGAGAAATGTGGAGAAGAAGGTTCCTGTTGAAAATTTTGAGGAACCTCCCTTGTTTGATGTGCCAGATGTTTCATCACATTCTCATAAATCCTTTGGTCATTCCAATCCATTTTCTCCTGGGAGGGATAACGGGAGGAGCCCCTCAAGATCAGGAACACCGGTATCTTCTAGTGTTAGAGAGCAGGCCGGGAAGTCTTCTTACATATTTTTGGACAGCGATGTGGAGAAGAAGGTTCCTGTTGACAGTTTTCAGGAACCTCCCTTGTTTGATGTGCCAGACGTTTCATCACATCTTCATAAATCCTTTGGTCCGACTGCTCCTCCATACAACGAAACAACCTCCCAGGTCGATGTGTCTCAGTCGACAGATGAGCAGGGACGGCAATCAGATGACGTATGGCTTACCGTATCAGAGATTCCTCTTTTTACTCAACCCACTAGTGCTCCACCCCCTTCACGACCACCTCCACCAATTCCTCGTCAAACTTCAAAGTCAGAAACTGGCTCCTACTCTTCAAATTCGAGAAAGAAGGGTGATGAATTTTTTTCTCCCCGGAGTTATAATCAATACTTTCAAAATCCGAAGCTTGCTCAACCTGCGGCCAATAGCCCTCCAGTTTCACAGTTGGAGGAACTTGATGATTTTGCCATGGGTAGGTCCCATATCAGTGTTGATGAAAGTGCCAGTTTTCATGCTAGTGAAGAGTGTAATGTGACCTCTGCAGCAGCTGCATCTGCAGCTGCCATGAAGGATGCTATGGATAAAGCTGAGGCAAAATTTAGACATGCTAAGGAAGTACGTGAAAGAGAATACGCAAAGGCTGCTAGAAGTAAGGAACCTGTGCATCTGGAAAATGACGACCAGCAAGATGATCTGGGGAGAGAATTTAGGGAAAACCATGAGAAATTAGAGCGTGAAAGGAATCAGGCAGAAGAGGAAGAGAGGGAAATAAGGAGACTTGAGAGGGAGAGGGAAAGAGCCAAACAGATTGAAAGGGAAAGGGCTAGACAGGCTGTAGAAAGGGCTACCAGGGAAGCACGTGAAAGAGCTGCTGCTGAAGCTCGCTCAAAAGCTGAAAGGGCTGCTGTTGAGAAGGCAAATGCTGAGGCCAGAGGACGTGCTGAAAGAGCAGCAGTTCAGAGGGCTCAGGCTGAAGCTCGTGAAAGAGCAGCTGCTGAAGCTAGAGAAAGAGCTGAGAGAAAGAGCTGAAAAGGCTGCTGCAGAAGCTAGAGAAAGAGCTGCTTCAGAAGCAAGGGAGAAAGAAGCACGGGAAAAAGCTGCAGTTGCAAGGTCTGAAGCTGAGGTAAGGCGTCGAGCTGAACGAGCTGCTGTTGAAAGGGCTGCAGCAGAGGCTAGGGAAAGAGCTGCTGCAGAAGCGCGTGAAAAGGCATCAGCTGCTGCAAAGATGAACCAACAAAAGAAAGATGACGATCTGGAATCCTTTTTCAGCATGGGATCTCGAGCAAGCAGTGTACCTAGGGCCAGAACAGATTCGGTTGTAAGTGTTTATGCCAAAACAATGCAATAATTTCACGAGTCTTGTTGAAGTTGTAGGAATTTGTCCATCAGTTAAGTGTTTATTCCTTTGATTACTATTCTCAGGATCCTGTGTTGAACCAGCAATTCCAGAACAAGGCAGGATCTGAAGCTGCAATGAGGACATCTTCTAGTGGGGCCTCCAATATGCGAAAAGCTTCTTCTGCTACTAATATCGTTGATGATCTATCTTCTATTTTTGGAGGTATGCCACTGTTTATTTCCTTCCATAATATTGAAAGTTTACTCTCTCTCTCTCTCTCTCTCTCTCTCTCTCTGTGACTCATTCGCTCTGATTTTGTAGCTGCTGAATTTTCTGGAGCATTCCACGAGGTTGAAGGGGAAACTGAAGAAAGAAGAAGAGCCAGACTTGAACGCCACCAACGCACTCAAGAGCGGGCGGTGTGTGTTTATATTCTTTTCCTCTCTGGTTTGAAGATCAATGAGCATTATGTAGTTTCTTCATCTTCCATTGCACATTTTTGCTTCTTACTATTGATAGCTGGGTTCCATATGCTTAGGCTAAAGCACTTGCTGAAAAGAACCAACGCGATCTTCAAGCTCAAAGGGACCAGGAAGAAAGACATGTAAGTTACTTAAAAAAAATGGTATCTGCGTACGTGACTTTGACGGCCAACACATTTTGTCAGTAGGTTAATGGAAATTCCGACTCCTGCATGCAAAGGTTGTAGGTTTTAACTGACTGCCTGTTGTTCTATTCTTGTGCTCTTTCAACTATAAACCCAGTGTTTACTCTCACTTCCCAGTTTCCCTCCGGTGGTTTTGGTAGATCACCTATTCTATGGAGTGCTCATAATGTGTAATCTTCACCACAATATTTTCACCATAATTGTTTATTTCATATGTCAGTTATGTTATGCATACGTGTATAGATTGCAGTTTTAGCGCGCACATATTTCTTCAATTTGATCTTTTTGTAATTGATACTGAAATGTTTAAATCAAATTATTGGAGTGTGAATTAAAAAAAATTAATATTCCTCTTGTTGATACAAGGAAATGAATTGAAGGTTCTGTCTGGCCCTTTTCTTGTAGATTATTCAAGATGGTATTTTGTGTTTTTGGAGTGTAATTCTTTGCAACTGTTATTACATATTGGGGGTGATTTTTTTTCTGAACATATGGCATGTATATGTTGATGACACAAGTAGAATATATTGTAGATTCCAAATACAAAATAATCAGGCAACACAAGCTGCAGTTTATCTTTGATGTCAATCATGGATTTTCTATCTTCAGTTTTGTAGTTCCATGTTATGCTGCTGCAGTTTAATTTGACTCATCCTTAGTGTTAAAGCTATATCTACTTCTTACTGGAATAATGTTGTATGGAATTCATGCAAGTTAAGACCTAAACAAATTTGGGATCTAAGCAAAGCTTAAATCACATTGCATACTTAATATGTTGAGTATATATGAATGCATTTCATAACGTTTTTCATCAGTCTAACCTTGATCTCTTCTGTACAGAGGATCGCTGAAACATTGGATATTGAAATCAAGCGTTGGGCTGCAGGGAAAGAAGGAAATTTGCGTGCTATACTGTCAACTTTGCAATATGTGCGTTTAATTACCTTCTGCATTATGTATACACTCACATCTTATTCAAAAATAAATAAAAATCTGATGCTTAGTTGCATGCTAGTGACTTCAGTGACGTACGAGCAGGATTGGATTATGGTAGAATGCCTTCTAAGTCTACATTCCTTTTTATCAATATATATTGTCGCAATTGCTGCTTGTCTGTTTTATCAGCTACTGTACTCTTTTCCCGATTATCTGTTTTGTAACCATTATCACCTTGGATCTCTGGGGATCATACGTGTCTCAGTTTCTTAGATCCTGGTTTTGTTCCGTTTCTTTCATTCTTAATTGTTTATCACTTCATGAGATTTTGAGCGAGGTGTCCTTAATCTTACTTAGATACCACTTCTTATATGCAATTAAAAACGTGTCTTGGTTCAGACTTCAGAGGTAACTTATTTTCTCAAGTTTAGGTGTCAGAATACAGATTGCTGCTGGTCTTGTGTCTAGTGGACCTGGAGATTGTCAAGGTACTTCTGCAGATTAATACAGTAGAGGGTATCTTGGGCTGCCCTAGGCTGGGGAGAATAGTCTGAACTAATCGAACTGAAGTGTATTGAATTTTTCTAGTGGGGTACACTGCACATGTTTGTGATTTTTTTTTTTTAATTTTATTTTACAAGGATTCTTACGAGGCAGAGGTAAAATAATTTTTTCAGAGCCTTGGGATTGCCATTATTTTGGCTCCCATTGGATTTTTTTCATTGCTTGATCTTTCAATTTTTTGAAGCATGTTTTACCTGATACCGCATGATAATACAGCTCTCAATCTGAGTGGTACGCTTCTGATTTAGCATAAAATTGAGGCACTAATCTCTATCTATTTTTTTGCCTTAACTATAGTAAGTGGGATTTCCTACCTGCTACTCATGTTTATTTGGAAGTTTTACTATACCGATGTGTCATTTTGTGGCATAACTCTGGATGGTAAGAAACTTAAATCTTTTGAGTTGTGATTGACATGTGTAATTGTTTATTAGGTTAGTACTTCTATATTCATTAGTGATTTAGGAAGCTTCCTGCTAGCTTTTGGTGCATGCTGTTAGAAGTATCCTAGAATTTCCTGCTTGCTTATAGAGTTCAATAATGAATTTAGCTTCAGGATTTGTATAATATTTACATGTGACTGAATGTGTCTATTTCCACCCAGTTGAAATGGATGATCAGTCTTGTTCATCATTTCGCTGCTAATTTAAGATAGAGGGTCTGACATCAGATAACTGAATAGTAGAAGAATAGAAGTTGGCAGTAGATTGAAGCTATCTCGTTTTTTTGTTCCTGCACTGCGTTTTTTTGTCACGCATGATGATTCACTGTCTTGAAATATAAAATGAAAAACAGAGGGCGGCAGAGGTTGTTTAATGATCACTTGGACGGTAATCCCCTAAAATAGAAGGATCCATAGGTTCAGTTTCTACCTAGATGATATAGGACAGTGGCAACGCAGCTTCCGTTTTTGCTATGTTAATTTTGAAGTGCTGAACATGTTTTCTTTACTTTCGAATCTTTATTTGTTCTAAAGGTGTTAACTGGTTTCTTACTGTGCCATGATGATTAGGTGCTTTGGCCTGAATGTGGATGGCAGCCTGTTTCATTGACAGATTTGATTACTGGTGCCTCTGTCAAAAAAGTATACAGGAAAGCTACTCTTTGCATCCATCCTGATAAGGTGCAACAAAAAGGTGCCACTCTCCAACAAAAGTATATTGCTGAGAAGGTGTTTGACCTGCTTAAGGTATTATTTGAGTTTTTCTTATATTTTTTTTTCTTTGAACTCGTATATATCACTGTACCGTTTGGTATACTGGTTATCATTTTCCTTGTTATATTGTATTGAGCTCCAACATTGCGAAGTAGGAAACAGAACTTTGGTTGTATTTTGAGACCACGTCTCGAAGAACTATGTGATCCATTTTATGCAGATTTCGTCTTTGTGGCTAAAGAAAACACATTGTAAACTTCAATGTGGTATGAGGAAATTTTTTAGAGAATTTATATAGTGAACTCACAGTGGAGGTGCGTAGGTTGCAGGCAAGCCTATAAGGTTTAGAATGGTTCACGTGACACGAGCGACGTGGCCTGCTCTCCTAATGAATAAAAAGTGCCTTATTGTCTACTCCTAACATGAGATCACGTTTTGAGAAATATGAAAGAGTATAAATGTCAATTGTTGGCATTGACTGAATTATATTAAAAAAATTCCAATTTCAGTTTTATCTTCAATAAAACTGTGATAGCACGAGTCATTTTACACATTGTTTACTTTTTATTGCAACTTGTTTCAGTGCTTCGGTCACTGTATGGGATTTTTATAATTTTGAGTTTGACGTGTCGAATAGGAAGCCTGGAACAAATTTAACTCGGAGGAGCTATTCTAAATGCTGCCATGAATTCTTTACCTTTGAGCTGGCTACCTCTGGGACCTGCTTCATTTTTGCAGAAGTGATGCCCAGTTGATCTCAAACATATTCATGCGCTTTTGACGAGTCAGTTTTTCTGCATGTCTTCAGTGTTGCACGATGTCGATTTTAAAGAGGCTTCTGTTCTTCGTAGATAAGCTTGAATCATTTATGCCGGCTGTATATTGGTGCGTATGCCAGAGATATGAGAATGAAGCAAACGCTAAAAGATTGTTTGGTGTAGATTAACATGTTTTAATATCACGTGCTACTATACAACGGGTAATCACCCTTCTCATATGCATGAGGTGGTATTTTGTTCTAGCTGATTCCTTTTCCGTTTCCCTTTTTGGTTAAGCTTCATTCATTCATGTAAGATATTTACCAATGTCTTCATTAAATATCTAGTGTCGAGTATTGTCCTTGAACTGATTGTATGAAGGTGCTGGTCATGTTTATTACAAAATGAAAAGGTTTTGTTTGTATTTGACAGCAGTCTCATTTGGTGATTATTGTAATATTTCTGAACTTAATGAAATGTTCGTTTTGGCTCTCCAATTTGAGCAGTGCAATGTGAAGCTGGCTTGTCGTTAACATACTCTGCCATGTCTAAAAATGCGTTCAATTTGTGTTACCCAACCATGTTTGGTAAGTGTTAATAATCGGTTTAAATGGATAAAAATAAATGATTGGTAAGTATCAAAAAAGTAGATTTGACCAAAATTATTATAATTTAAACACCTTCCAAACAGGGGCTAAAGTTTACCAATAGAGATAATCGACTGTGAATTTACAACAAAGGGAAAAATTACCAAGATTGGAGTTTGGCCACAGATCTTGCTGTCTTTTCTGTTCCAGAAAAGTATAGAGAAGCAGTGGATGACCGTTTCTGATATTTCCAACTAAGTTATAACCTCTGTAATCACACATCTTTCTGTTTATACAAGAACAAGCAATCTTGAAAGTTTAAAATCTTGAATGCAACTCATATTAAACTTATGCGACCTCAGAATACAACAAAATGCAGCATTTACATAAAAACAGGAAGTGATCGTCAAATTTCTACGTACTCCTTGCTGTTTTACCTCAAACTTTTCACTGAACGAAATGGGTTCTAAATTAGTTCACCTAAAAATGGAAGTTGACAACGGTACTGTAGGAAGCTAAATCAGAGTAGCGGTTAAATTGCTGCCCACAATGACATGCGAACTTAAGATATCCTGCACAGCAAGAAAGCACACCTTTCCATCAAACAAATGGAAACTGCAAATTGTTATTAAATTAGCAGAAAACTGACAATCTTGCATATGAACTGTACAATAACAGTAACACTTGCCTTCATAACAAAAATGTAAATGGAAGTCTTTGATCTGCAAATTTAATCTATTGACAAATATCACGACCTAGCATTCCATTTCATTTGCAGATTTTTCTTTTTGTCGATTTCTTCTTTTTGCAGGGACAAAATTGGATCTATTCTGCTTGAATTTCTCAACCATAGTGCAAACCTGCATCACAAAGGTAGAGGCAAAACAATGGCACAGCAAAGATGTGAAAAGCAAAAAACTTCTTTTGCGATGTAGAAAGTAGAAAGATGTTTGGCTGCAAATTGGACATTCTCTACTTTGATCAAAAGCCTAAGATAATTTTTTCCATAACAATGCAGCATAATTTTTAAATGTAAACACTCTTTGAAGGAACATCTATGAGTACGAAGAACGAGAAAGTAAGCGTTTCTACAAAGTAGCAAATTTACCTTCCTTACACCAGATGTCAATCCCAAACTTGAAAGGGCCTCGCCATCAACATACTTCCAAGTCAATGTTGCACTCTCTTGCATTCTTTGCATCAGTTTTTTCCCTCCTTAAAGCCAAACAGAAACCAAATGCATGTCAATATAGAAAAAAAACTTGTCCACAAGAAATGTTTCAGTTTTTGTGTTCCTTTTTCATGT
The DNA here is from genome assembly GCA_903798375.1 of Fraxinus sp. D2006-0159. Lineage (NCBI taxonomy): Eukaryota > Viridiplantae > Streptophyta > Magnoliopsida > Lamiales > Oleaceae > Fraxinus > Fraxinus sp. D2006-0159. The sequence continues at coordinate 13,017 of CAIGRQ010046591.1, forward strand.
TCGAGTTTAGATTAGGGAGAAAAATCGGGAAGGAGGAAGAGCAACCAGTAAACAGACCTTTCAGATTCAAAATCAATAATTCTATGCACATCTTGAGACGAATGTGACTGAAGACGTGGACATATTCTCCCACTTCTTCCCTTAAAACAATTTTACAGGACTTTCTAATGTCTAAACCGAATGACTGTTTCAAAAAATTATCAATTGCCTTTCTCCGCGAGGCCAAGTCAGTTTCTCCCTCCAATAGAACAGATGGGAATTCCCAGAGTCCAGCAAGCAACCCCTTATCTGGCCTTTTTACGAGAAGAAACCTACCGTCAGATTGAGATTCATCCCCCTCCACTATCTCAACAACACTGACAGCAGAAAAATCATGGCGTTGTTTGGCCTTGACAACCTTCATTGGGTAGTCTGTGACTTGAACTGATTTGTCCTTAGCAGAGAGCAATAGTGCATGACACTGATGCGATATCGGGCATGTGGAGCAGTTGGGGCCCAAAGGGGTGCATATTGTTGCACCAAGCTCCATGAGAGCCTGATTAAAATCACCAGGCCTAGAAGGATCAACTAATCGGCCAGCTAGTTTCCTATGAAATAGAAATGTAAAGCATGATAAGGGAAGATAAAATGGAAAATTTAAACACAATTCTTTCAGGGGAAGAAATATCCATGCCAAAAATGATAGTAATCCTAGAAGATTCTCATTGCACAGACCCAGACCAAATATGCTATACTGTTTATACAAAAAAAGTGATAAGAGCAAAACAATGGCAGAAAATGGAAATTGTCTAAGTTACAATATCTTGTGGAGCAACAGTATTATAGTTCACTAACTATTGTTAATTTGACAAATTTTGAAGAAAGGAGTACGCTAAAACATCCTTTACATTCAAAAACATTGGTGCTTATGAGCATTAGTTTTAATGGAGATGGTTATTGCATGCATTAGAAATCCTTGTGGCATCCTATTTCTCCACTAATCATTAGATGTAAAACAATAAGTTGTTATGATAATTGAAAGTTTTACCAAAAATTCTTGACTGTTTTTGAGTCCTTTGGATTTGACGATAAAGCCTTTAGCCTGGCAATCACTCTGATTACATTTCCGTCAACCACCGGCACTGTCTAAATAGCAAGCATTATATTTTTGTAGTAACATAAGAAGATTGTGATTGAGACAAAACAAGGCCTAAACTACCAACCTCATTAAATGCAATAGATGCGACTGCTCCAGCAGTGTAATCTCCAATTCCTTTGACCTTCCGAAGAGAAGAGACTGTTTTTGGGAACTCAGTTTTGTCTTCAACAATCATTTTGGCTCCCTAATAGCACAGTAGAAATCATTAACGCTACAATGTGCCAATATGTAAGAGAAACAAATCTATAACAGTAAAACTATCTTCAATAACAAATTATCTGAAGTCCCTTTAATCAAAGAAGCTAATTTCTATTGTATCCCACCCAAAATAATAGAATTGAGAATTTCATCCATAGGGGCATTTGAAAAACCTTGTTAATGCCAAAAAGTTGGAAAAGTGATACTTACATAACACACCGAAAGGAACTAAAGTCTGAAGAGTTCTTGAACATATGAACAGGGGAAGAGTGGAAAACACATAGTTACTCATGGTAGCAGCGGCCAGATTCTTAATGAAAAAACAGTTGCAATCACCGGTATTACAGAAATGCAATATGTAATCCACAGGGCATTAGTTACCGGAAGTCCTCAGTAACTCCTAAGAATGAAAATTAAGACCCTTTTTTTAATCGTATATACCATTTAAAAGATGTAACATTATCCAATTATAGCAAGCTCATTGTTTCTCACAAAATCAAAGTGTTGGAATTATGAAACAAAATTTAGAAAAAGATTATTTATTTCTAACATCATCTCAAATTATTTAGCTTCTGTGTGAATAAATCAACATATCGACCACAATTCAGGTAGCATAAATCCAAGAACAGCACACCAAAAGACATAACAAGTACAACAACCGTGAGGGAGAGAAACAGAAAGAAAGCATACCTCAAGCAAAAATCGAGCCCGCCTATAATAACCCAAGCCTGCCCACAACTCATTGACCTCCTGCTCGTATCACATGGCCATCAGAAACTCCCAAACAATCAAATAAGACAATTAAAAAAAATCAGACCTCAATATCAGCCTTAGCTAGGTGATGAATAGAAGGCCATTTCTCCATCCACCGATTGTAATAATCAATGACAGTCTGAACCCTCGTTTGCTGAAGCATTACTTCAGACACCCATACCGCGTAAGCCCTTCTTTCTCTCTCTTCAACACTAATACCATCATTATCTCCATTTTTGCTTATTCTTCTCCAAGGAAGGTCTCTTTGATTTTCATCGTACCATTTCAGTAAAGAAGCCCTAATATCTGGAATTTCCTCTCTGCTGAAATTAATGTCCTCCATATCGCCTAATGTGTTGGGTTCTGCCTTCGATTTCGCTTGTCTGCACCTCTTCATTGTAGGGCTCTGTGTGGCGTCTTCTTTCGTAGATACGGTAGTCGTCGGCGGCGGCGAACAACGGCGCATTGAGTGCATTGAGTGGAGATTGGCAGGAGAGCGTCCTTTACCCGCTAAGTAAGAAGTTTTGAAGTTGGAATGAGCAAGCATGCTATTAAAAATAATTGGATTTAGACAAGCTTTTTCAAATGATTACTGAAAAAGGGGGGGAAAAAAAACTCTACCCTTATTTGATTTCCATTTATCCGATTAGGAGCGTATTCGGTAGAGATTAAAAAATTAATGTTGATTTTTATTAGACGGGTAGGACCCAATAACGACTATATTTTCAATTTTAATTGAATTTTAAGTCATACCAAACACGTCATATGAATTAGACCATTATGCAAGATGAATTGTGAAGTAGAGGTTGATAGATTCCTAGGTAGATTGAAAATAATAACAGTGTTTAAAACAGTTCAATGATAGATAGATTAATATGTGACATTATATCAACATATCTATCTACCAAAGTGACATGATTGTTGGTGAAACATAGCTCAAAGCCTGGCGACTTATACAAAAAAACTCATATTTTAAAAAATATCAAAAAATTGGCTGACGCGTGTTGATTTTGTGAAAGTCGTCCTCTCAGTGTGATAAAAAACTATCTCGACCAAAAATCCATCTTTCGATTTTTTTTTCATAAATTTATTTATTCAATTATTTTTAATTTTTAAAAATAACCAGATGGATTCCAATTCAACCCTTCAACTCTTTTCCTTTTTTGGGTCGATTTTAAATCATTGGATTTTACCGAATACAAATTTGATAACGCTAAACTTTGAACGCCAATTTGTCTTGTCTCGTCCAAAATAAGGATACATCCATAACCTCCTTACTAATGTCGTTTTACAAACCAGAACTTATGTGCAAAATTTAGTTTCTTCCTCAAGAATTATTAGCAGGTGGAACCTCAAGGGTCGTAGTCTCCTTGTGCCCCAATTGTCCCATCTGTATTACTGAAGTAGAAGTACCTTCAGACGAACCTCCTTGAGTCGAACCACCTTTCGCAGCAGAGCCACCAAGTGCCGCCTTCAACCCTCTCTTCTTTTTCACCTTCTGCGCCCAATCAACAAGGCCAACTTGCACGTGCTCATCAAATATAGACTTCTTGTAATGCGTTCCCATCTACATTTCCCGGACCAAGAATGAGACGCTTACGTGTAAAATTTATTGAGTAAAACGAAATATCCAAGGATACGAAGAAGAACGATTACCTGTGTGACGAGAGCATAGAGTGGTAACGTGCTATAGCTGCAAACTACCTGAATAAATACACTGAATGACACGGAAGGGTCACACTAGTGCTCTCAAAATAAGTTACATTTTTTACTTAAGAATAGGATTATTTTCTTGCATGTTTGTTTTTTTTTTTAAAAGCTTAACCTTGTATGCTGAAAACAGTATTTATGAAATCAAGAGCAAAGACATTCTTCTGGAAAGGTTACAGTAGATTTACCCAATGATAAGTCGAGGAACAATATATCGAACTTGTCCCATAATGCAAGAGTCGAAACCATATTGAACCTGTAGGTGACATAAAAATAGGTTTTAATTGATGGGAAAAAGGTTATTTCATTTACAAAGATAATTTAATGAATCCAGTTACCCATATCCAGAAGAAGAATGCTATTTCGAAAGCATTTTGGAAGAGAATGAAGTGAATCAAGAAAAGAATGACGCGGGGTCGATGGAACCAAAAATGATTATCCGAAGGTTGCACAACCAATTCGCCCTCAATGGCCACGTGTTTCTCAGCAACCTCATGAGCCAACTGGATAATCACATGCTCCAACTTGGTGCCGACAGCAAGAAGAAGCTGAAAAATAAATTATTGAACATGTAGAAATTATCGGTTTGGTGTAAGAATGCAATATCACGCAAAGCAGACAGCACGTAAAAGTAAGGCTTGGGAACAGGCTAAGTAGTTACAACTGCTATATCCAACCTTGTTTATATTTCATTAATGAAAAGAACAGATATTTTAAGCCAAGTAATCAATTCTCAAGCTACTATATAAAAGTTATATGGGTCTAGAACGTGAACTAACAGTACACAATCCAAGTACGTAAAAATTGGACCTCTTGCGATTATATAAACGATGAAGCAAGTTTTGTAATTTTCTTAATCCACCAAATAACAGAAGATTGATACAAGTGAGGTATCATTTTCATGGTGACTTCTAAAAAAAGCACGGTAAGAAGGGCAGACAGATTAATCAGGCAACAGTTTGGAGGATACTCACAAAAAAAGGAAAGAATGCGATCCAAAAATATGTATGCCAACCTGCACCAAAAATATAAATTGCACCATTCATTTGGAAATAATTCGCTACTAGGTAATCAAGTCCAATAGCACGTTTCACTGCCAGAGCAGAAATAAATTAAAGGGAAATATTCCCAGAATTGTTGAATGGATAGGTCGTACCGTTGATATTCGACAACAAGAAGAGGACGACGAATACCCACAAGTACCAACTGCAATTAATAAAAGCAGATATTAACCCATATTTTAAGTAGAAGCAGTAGCTAAAAGTATTTTTCTACGAACAAGAAAGATATATATTCGAGGATTTCGAGAGTAAAATTAAACTGTTGAATCTCCTAAATTATCACTTACCTTATCCCAACGACTTTTTTAAAGTCATCTTCCAGAGCACGTATCATGTACTTGTGAAAATCAAACTTTGGGTTTCCTCTGCAATGTGTCTGTGGCAAGGGACAAGTTTGACATTTGTCGTATATCACTTACGTAGAAAAATGTAGAAGAATAATAAAGAGAATTCAAGCTCACGGATAAATAACATGTATTGCTGTTAAAAGTAAGTAAAAGTTACTTCAAGTGAATTTCAGTTTCCAAAACAAGACGGGAGAAGTTACCTTTTTAAGTTAAAAAAAAAAAAGTTGCTTATTTCCGATTTTACCAACAAAAAATTGTTTATTTTAAAATTTACTTTTTTACTTGTAGTAAACTTACTTGTGAGTGAAGTTATAAGCTTGGAAAAAAAAAAAAAAATATGTTAGGCACTTACCATAATGAAACCCAGACGGAGTGCTACATAGTCTGACTTGGTGACAGATCCATAAAATTGCTTTAAAAAGGAATGCTGAAAAAATTATTGAAAAGTGATCAGCCACTGGACTCGGGAAAAGGAAAATGGCCAAGTGATGAATTGCTGATACTACATATACGTACTCCGTCAATTTGCATTTTGTTCTATTTGCTGAAATTGGGCATGAGAGGAAAATGCAATGTATATTCCAATAACGGACAGATTTAAACGTACCACCCAACTCAACAGGGCTGAATGTCTACTCGTGCCCAAAAATCTCCTCTTGATGAAATCATGTTGCTGAACGTTGGTGACCCTTGGCTTAAGAACTGCACATCCGTCATATATGTAATTATGACATGCGCAAGAAGAAAAATAATTTATAATGCTACCAGCAGATCCTCTTTATACAGTCATCAAATCATAAAATAAAACAATCACAAAAGATTGTATTGATAGAAGCTAGATCTTGTATTAATTTAACTATGGGCTTACATAACCTCCTTCTAATGTATAACATCGCTCTTATGAGAAGCAAAATATAAAAGGCAACATACTTTAGGCAAAAAAAAAATGACAAAAAATCTTATAGTCTAAATTCTCAAGAGTGGTGAATTCGTACCTTGTTGAGTATCATAATTAACTTTAGCAATACAGTCCTCCCAATGCTTCAATTGGCGAATCTACATTAAGATAGAAAATTACACGGAGAAGAATATGGAAAGGATGAACTGTCATGTGCTAAGGATGAACAACTTAGGACTCACCTTTGCCCCTCCAAATACAACAGTGAGAACAGAAAATGTCACGTGCACAATCGCAAGAACAAAGATAAAGATGTGTAGATGAT
>CAIGRQ010046603.1:0-20475 GCA_903798375.1 Fraxinus sp. D2006-0159
AAATATCGATATTTTAGGACCATAAATAAGTGCATAAAATACACTTATCAATTTCTCTATGATTTTGCGCTTAAAATCCAACAATCTTGGCGAAAATCAAATATCTACAACAGATTTGAAACGTGAGGCTAATTCTTGGTGAAAAATCAAAGATAAATTAATTTTTCACACTCTCTTGGTGAAACGTTCATGTCTATCTATTTAATAATACGTTTGGTAGGGGGTTTATTGTGTATGTACTTCTGAGTTCTGTGCTGTTTCCCCTTAGTTTTTGGTTTAAAAAAAGTCTTTGGAGACTATGCTTTGTCCATAAGGTCTTACGAGGGCTTGGGAATTAGAGATAAAATCGGTACAGGTCGTGTTCTTGGAGCTTCTTGAAAGAGAAACACTGAAATGCGATTTGATTTTTTTTATCTTTTTAATTTGCCTTCAATAAGTTCCGTTGTTTGCTTTACTAATCAAGACATTAGTTTGTTTATAACTTTATAAATAGTGCCTGATAACTTGATTCTTTAAACAATGAGTGTTATTTTACTCAGAAATATTCTTGATACATTTTTTCATAGTGTTTGATCCTTTGCAATATAGAAATATTGTGTTATCTCGTAAGAAATTTTTTCAATATTTTGTTATATATTTCTTTCACTATCATTCTAAGAAAGAAAATAATTATTATAGTAAAAAGAAATATCTAGATATGTCTAAGAATAAAGAAAAATGAAAGAAATGATATTTTGTGGTAAATTGGGACATTTCATGAAAGATTGTTATAAGAAGCAAAATGAATTAAAATATAAAAAATGATGGAGGAAATGCAATTTTATCTTTCAACGACGAGGGGATTCAAATGGGGCCGTGCTAGTCAATGTGAAAAAGAATCTAAATCAAGAGGGTATTCTTGATTCTAGTGCTCTTTTCATGTGTCCAAATAAAAATTGATTTATAAATTCTAAAAAAATTAGTGGTGGACTGTTATATGACGAACGCAAATTCACAAGAATGCATGTAGTTTTATGATCTCTTAGAGATTCAAGCAAAGCATAGGGGTATATCTCTATCCCCTGTCGGACCCTACGATGATTAATACATTGTCAAATCTATTCTCCTTCTCTCGAATGCATGAAATAGATCATTACACTCACACAATCACATGCATAATAATTGTGGAAACATTAAGTGAATAAAAATCATTCTAAACTCAAAAACATGTTTTAATTGTCAAATATTGCAAAACTAAAATCAAATATTACATAGCATGGTTCATCGGTCTCCTATCACAGAAATAACTAGTCTAACATGGAGAAAAGAATAAAATACGAAAATAATATAAGAGAAGACATCACCAAATANAATTGCGGAAACAATAAATGAATAAAAATCATTCAAAACTCAAATACATGTTTTAATTGTCAAATATTGCAAAACTAAAATCAAATATTACATAGCATGGTTCATCGGTCTCCTATCACAGAAATAACTAGTCTAACATGGAGAAAAGAATAAAATACGAAAATAATATAAGAGAAGACATCACCAAATAACAATCAAGCTTGAAAAACCAAGAATCTTGTTGTTGTGCCTTGAAATCCTTGCCTCAAGATCCCCTTCAAGGTGTATTCTAGGTTTTTTTAAATCTCATATGATGTCCCTCCTTTCGTTCTGGATGGTTTTAGGCTTTTATACTTGACCTAGATTCATTACCTAAAGAGGTTGAACGGAATAAGGAAAGCAGGAAATTCGCCAAAAGAAACTACAATACGGCCGCATGGTGTTATTCCATACGATCGCATGGAATATCTAATTCTCCTCCTTTGGTTCCCTGATGCGGTGTGTGCGACCGCATGGTACTTTCTACCTACCATGCGGCTGCATGGAAGATGGTAACTTCCATTTTCTTTTCTTTGGTCCTCAAAATTCATTCTCTCTTTTTTTGCCCTGTTTTGGTCATTCTTTTCCTTCTATCATCCCATGCATCCCTTGAATTATGATCTAGCTCGTGTACGTTCTTGAGTTGTGCCTCGGGTTATCTTTTGGGCATTTGCATTTTGGTCCCTGAACTTTCATTTTCTTCCTTTTTGATCCTTTTTCGCCAATTTTCTCTTACGTTCCACCAAATCCATCAATATAGTGCTACAAAACGGAATTAGATAGAATTAAGCCATATTCAAACTCTTGTGTCAACAATTAGTCATGTTATGTGGTCAAATAAGTGTTGGAAAACGCACTTATCATGGACAAATAATAATAGGAAATAATATGATATATAAAGCATCTATTTGGCTCACATTAAGATTTTTATTAGATAACGATAGTATTCTACTATTTGATAAGACTAGATTTATATTTATTTTAAACAGAAATTTAATGTCACTGAGAGGACTACATTTGGGATTAAAATTGGTCAGTGACAAACTAAATCTTTAAGGGTTGTGACTTGATTACTAATAATCCAAACAGACATGATCAATGGCGGACCCAGCATAAAAGTTCAGCACGAACGGATGTTGACCATTGACTATCAACAGAAGCTAAATCTATTGACTCAAATCAAGCTATTTGTACCATTGGCATTTTTAGCATGAAAATCCATTGCTGAAATCAATCACCAATCACCCGACCACACCCACTCTCCACCACTACCACCGTCACCGCGCTCTTCATACTACACCTCCTCTTCTTCCTCCTCTGCATACTCATCATCCTTATAATATTCCTGTTCTTTTTCCTCCTCTAATTTATCCTCGTAATCCGCAGCACCACCTAGGCTATCCAATTCAAAATCGGACTCTACAGACCACATTCCGTCTTGAATTATGTCCATGCTCTTCCCCTTCCACTATCTTTGCCAATCTGCCTCCCTTTCATCGTCGCTCACCTCCCTTCTCCGCAACTTCAACTAAAGCTTTGCCTCGTCCAGATCGCTCTCGTACTCCTCCTCCGCCATCGCTTCCCCAGTCATAGATTAAACAAAAAAGTAGTAAACTTTCCCACAATTCAAGCAAATTCCACGTGGAAAAATCCAATCCTTGTAAGTCTAAGTTGTTAATGAGTTTCAAAATTGGTATAGTCCCAGTACAGACTAGGCCTACCTTTTTTTATTAAAAAAAAAAAAGAGGCCCAACCAAAAGAAGAGGCCTTGAATTAAAAAAGAAAAAAAGCCCAATCCAATTACTTGTCATCTTCCAAATTCCTCCATTTCCATGCGCGGCGCTTGAACTTCAATTTTCAAGCTTCCTCCTTGGCTTTGGCCGTCACTGCCGCTGGGTATGTTTTCTTTTGGGCCTGATCATTTAAGGTAAAAGGGCCCACAGGCCACAGCATAAGCCGTAAGCCCAAAAATAAAAAGAAACATTACCTTTCCTCGCTAGTCCGGCAGCTGTGCTGGGTCCGCCGATGGACATGATCTTTATTTCCTTGAAGCAAAACCTATTTTTGGTATAACTACAACAATTTTAAATGATAAATTAACTTTTGTAAGGCTGTGCAATGAAAGATTATGTCACATACGTAGAAAAATGTTTAAATATTTACAAATTAAAGGTGTTTTTAGTAAAAATAGTTTTGGTGAAGTTACTTCTTGAAAACAATATCTAACTATATATATATATATATATATAAAAGAGTGAGTTTGGTTTGCATTATTCACAAGCCGTTTGGCCATTGTCTGAGCTGCGTTAGTCGAGCCTTATTTTATTATTATTAGTACTTACTATTTCCCCATTTTTGCCCTCTTTCCTCATTTTTGCACTCAATCGAAGTTCACTGTGCTACTCAATCTTAACCCATTTCTGCCGTCTTTGCCCATTTCTGCACTCAATCGAAGTATGCTCTTTTCCTCATTCGCCTCTACCTCACTTATTTCTTCATCTTCTTTCACCGCTTCCCAATATCTGCACTAAAAAATCATATTCGCTCTATTTTGAGGCTGCCGCCGCCGCATTGCTTCTATACAGACCACCGGATTCCGACGAAGTTTCGATCCTTTCATCTTAAGGAAACATGTAATTTGTTTTATATTATTTTTTATAATCTGAATGGTTTCTTTACGGGGAATAAATCTGAGGCTTCACTTGCCGTTGAAGCAAGCTTTACCAGAGGACCCAGAAGAAGAGGAGTGTAGGCCTTCGCGCAAGAAGCTTTTATGTTTCTCCTTCTCCCCATATTCAGTCAAAATGACTTTCAAATTCAGTTGGATCTCTCTTCTTAGAATATTTTTGCTTTTGCTTTTAATTGTAGCCATTGTCACGGCTTACCTTACTCTCCCCGTTGAAAAGGTCAGGTTTTGTCTTCTAATTTAATTTTGCTCATATTTTCTTATTTTAGCGTTTCTTGTACTGATAAGTGATTTTCTGCATGTGTTTTTGATTTTTTTTTTCTTAATGTTGTTTATTTGTGCTTTCTTGGACTGTTTATGAGTGTTATTTGGTCTTTATAATTATATATAACTTTGAGGCACTTCCGTGATTAATCATTCGATTATTTGGACAAATGAATACTTTTTCAATTACGTTTGTTGAGCATATTTGAAGTTTTCCTGTGTAAAAAAGCAATTTTTTCTTTCGAGATAATTTATCTTTACTTTAGTGTCAAGTTCATGAGTAGAGGAGAAGTAGAGGCAAAAGTAAGTCAATAAACTACAAAAAGAAGACTTTCTAAACTCCAATGAACTTATGGTTATTGAATTTATTTATTATGTTCTTGTCTACAAAGATAAAATAATATGTTTTTTTTTATTTTTTGCAATTCCAAGTTATGTAATGTTATTGCATTGGCTCCATTCTTCCTCCAAAAGTAATTTTAGTGTTCATTATGAATGCTACTAAACCTATATTGATATGGATCTAATAAATATTAACCTCTGTAGTAACAATGAATATTTGTTTTTTACCCCTTCCATAACCGATCAATAAGAATTTTCGTTTATTACCCAATCTGATTATTTGTCCTCTTTATATGAGGTTCAGTTTACCATCAAAAAAGTCTTTTTAGTTTTTTTAGGAACGGCATGCTAAGGTCCTACTTAACATTCTTTGTTAAGTTTTAAACAAACCATGCCTACTAGCTTGCAAATCCTTTTGTGCATAATATAGTGTAAATCTTAAAGTCGCCATTACCTTCATTGTAAAAGAATAAGATGTTTGTCAGTTGTCACTCTTGATCGTGTAAACTGAAAAACCAAAGAAATCAGTCTAAAACATTCAATTATGTGAAACTATACTTCTAACTCTTTATATGATTTCCCCCACCATGTATCAATGATCTATCTATGCAATTCAACGGTCTAATTCCCCGACTTTCAATGTTGATTTATACCTATCTTTACTTGTTAATCTCTTTTCTTACTGATCATTCATTTTTGAGTGGTTCGAGACTTCGAGTATCATACTTTCAACTATTTTTAAGCTGAGTGAAACACGTGAACTCTCAGAAACTCTTTATCCTTTTTTTGTACGATATAGCTCAAAACTTTCAAACCTTCCATCCAAAAGCACTTTATTGTCCTTCCCGTAAACATCAAACATTGATACGGTATTAGGGTGTCTAAATATCGAAGTGTGATGTTCTAATTTTCACATACTCTTGCTCCATATTAATGCTTCATCTTGGGTTCTATCTGGGCATCATCATAATTGGGCAATCCCTTGATCATTATGTAGAACCACCGCATCTTATTGGAAAAACTGAGTATTGATGCTTTTTGGAAGCTCTCAATTTGGGATGATAATAGTAGTGTTAATATAGTATTAATCATTTCTCAAATTATCTGGATTTTGGTCTTTCTTCTGACGATTTCTTCTTGTTGGGGCATTACAAATTTCATGTGGTTGGTGGTAGATGATGTTTGTGGATAATGGATATAAGTCTGTGCACTTTGTTCTTAGCCACCTGTTGTCGAAATATTTTGTGCTGATTATTGTTTGAATTGGAATTTTTTATTTGTGATGATTTCTTCTTGATAGGGGCATTACGAATTTCGTATGGTTGGGGGTAGATGATGTTCTTGAATAATGAATATGAGTCTGCATTTTCACTTTTGGCCACGTGTTGCAAAATGATTGTGTTGTAGTTATTGTTTGAATTGGAATTTTTTTATGAACATAAGCATATATTCTCACATAGATGAAAGAAATGGAATCTAAAATGCAGTGTTGATGATTATCTAGGGAGAGCTCATTTTCATTAGTGAGTTATGGGCTGTTAGAGCTTCGTGAGGAAGAAGATGATGCAACCAGTGCATTAGCTCCACCAAAGCCGGAGCTTGATATGCAAAATGTCATGGATGGGTCTAGCTCTGAAGAGGTATTGGTATTATCTTTCACTTTAGCTTGAAGTTTAATTTTAACAATGATTGCTTCGTTGGTTTTAACTTTGTCTTTATCAAGAAGCAAAATTGCCAAATTTAGAAGAAAGATTTTGTTAATTATATGTTAAGTTGGGATTGCTCTAAATGCTTGCGAGGACTTCAATATATAATTTATTTTGCACTTTGTTTTTTTGATTTTTGAAGTGGTCGAACGCAAAATAAGTGAAGTCATGTTGCTTAGGTATCAGGTGTTGTGTATGTGTTTATTAATTTCTACAGTTGTCGTGTTGAATATGAGATTTTGTCTTCAATTTCAATCCACAATTTATTTTCCACTTTTTCCCCTTCTTTTCAGAGATGGAACCCAAATACCTAAAGTCTGTTGTTTTTATATTTCTTTGTCTTTTTTTATTCATTTTCTTCTTATTTTGCATATGTTTATTAATTCTTTGCCTTGATTTTCAGGCTTCAATGTTTACAAAAAATAAGAGGCGTAGAGAAATACGAATGGGCAGTGGTAAATTGGATATGAATCTACAAACACCAAAGAGAAAATCTCAAAGGCTTGTTCGATTAGAATGTAGTATAGGAGAAGAGAAACTTATTAGTAATTACATTATTACATTATTAGAGATTTTTTTGACCTTTTCTTGTGACCGGGTCAATATTTTCGTTCATGTATACTTTTGTATTCGGATAACTAAACCCCTGTTTGGTACACATTTAAATCTTCATTCTCATTCTTCTACTCATTTTCAACCACACATTCTTCAATAAAATAATATTTTTCATCACATCAATAATTTTTTCCTTCTTTTTCAACCACACATTCTTCATCAAGAATACATTCTTAACTAAACCCCTGTTTGGTACACATTTAAATCTTCATTCTCATTCTTCTACTCATTTTCAACCACACATTCTTCAATAAAATAATATTTTCCATCACATCAATAAATTTTCTTTCTTTTTCAACCACACATTCCACATCAATCTTCTATTCCAGAATACATTCTTTCAAAATAATGTGGCTCAAACACACCCTAAATGTATATTGCATTTCAAGACTGTATTTGTCCAGAATATCCAAATCCATGACCATTTACACTGTGATTGGCCAATGCGAACAAATTTGAGAACAAATGGTGACATGCGTCGTTTCAGCGTGGGGTGGTCAGCATACGTTACAGAAAAACAACTTCAAATTGGTGAACGTGTGTATTCAAACTTGTGAACAATGATACTCTAATGTTCATGGTGTACAAAGTCTGTCCCACCACTGGAAGTTGGACGCTTACATGAATTGTATATTTTCCCTCATTACGTTTCAATTTTAGTTTATTATCAAACATTAAATTTGTCTTCATTTTGTCTACACAACATTGATGAAAGCATGCTCGATAACTTCCTTCTCTAAAAACTTTCTTTCCTTAACTAGCCAGATATTCTAGTAGTTAGAACTGATTGGATTTGTACAATGTGAATACTTTTTTTGCCTACATGACTGATGAAACTATTGCAATACCTTTTCCATAAAAATTTCAAATCCTCCTAATATCGTCACATACAGTATAACATAAAATCAATTTTGCAATATAACTAAGATTAGAAACATTACCAAACATAACTATAGTACTGTTTCACTTGTACATAGATAATAAAATCTATCTTCCAGTGCTTCATTGATGTTTATTTCATTAAGCTTTTAAAACCATGCTATTAAGTAGCCAACTACACTGATAGCACGTGCATTGCACGTGCGTCTAACTAGTGTTATACATAAACAAGTTAAATTATCTTTTTCAGCCTAGAATTTATGAATCAAGACATCTACTTGAATATCTGCATGCTGGTTATGGGGCATGCATATTTTGTTACTCAATCTAGCATTAGATATTACTACTTGATCGTTGATAATTTTTTAAAAAAGGCTTGGGTATTTCTGTTAAAAATTAAAGATAAAACCTTCAATGTTTTTTAAGATTGGAAAACACAAATAGTAAAGCAAATTGATCTTAAAAAAAAAGGATTTTGAGAATTGATGAAGTTTTTGAATTTTGCAATTATGAATTTAATGATTTCTACAAATTGCATGGTATTTGAAGACATAGGACATTGACTTATACTCCTCAACAAAATAAAATTATTGAGAGGATGGATAGAGCACTCCTTAATAAAGTTAGACGTATGCTTTAAGTTCTAGTCTTCCCACATCATTTTGGGGTCAAACAGTTAAAACTACATAATATCTAGTGATCCTTTGAAAATTCGCAAGTGCACAATATAATGATGAATAGAGTGTCGAACCCACGAGAACTATGTGTTTGACCGATTTAAAATTAATTACAACTTTAATCGAATAACAAATAAATTTTGTGGTTTTTCTATATTAATAATACATAAATTATCAATTAAACTAATGAAAATAAATAAATGTATTTTTCAAATATGTGAGATATATTGCTAAAATGTTGAATCCCCCTTATCATTCCATTTTTAGTATAACAATTAAAGTGAGAATTTGAAATCATTGATGTTGGTCAATGTTCCTAATTTAATTGAAAACATCTCTCGATAACGATCAAATCTATTCTCCTCATGTGACCCCTCTATCTCTCGATGAAAGATGCAAACATGATAAATACATTAACAAGTGCTAAAACCCCTATTGAAACCATATAAAACATAGATGTATATCTCTATCATCTATCGAACCTTACAATATTTCTTATATTATGCTTAAATCGTATTATCTCTCTCGATAACAATAAAATTCACTAAGTATTCAATTGGTGATCAAGCAATGGAAAAGAACGATAAAAATGATATTAAATATCTACAAATCAAATTAAAGTTAGAATAATTAATTAAAAACTAAAAATATCATAACAATGGTTCATCTCATCCTAACAATGTATAAAACTATCTTAACATATTGAAATTAAAAAATCATATTTAAGTGAAAAGACATAACCCAATTTTTTGATAAATTGAAAAGATGAAGATGAATCTTTAAATCTTGAGTCTCTTCAATGGTTTCTTGTAGGGTGTTTGGTGTAGATTAAAATTAGATTTTAAGTGGATTTTAATAGAAGTTTTTGAAATGTATGCTTGAAAATATGAGACCCATGAAAGATGTGGTTGATATTGATTGTTTGACTTTGACTTAAACTAAAATCAGATTTTAATTCAACCCAAACAAGCCCGAATCTCTACTTTTGCCTTCTCTTCTTTGCCCAAAAATTAAGTTTGAATTTTTACTTGATTGAATTCTTTCAAATCCCCTTCAATTCTCTCACAAAAATTATGAATTTTCCTCCTTTGATAATAATAATAATTGATGAATATTGGAGTATGAAATGCATATGAAAGGTCTCCAATTTGTATTCTACTGTTAGGTATTTGTATGAGTAGAAAATTTGTTAAAAATTACGTTCAAATTGATTTCAAAATAGTTCTAATCGAATAAAGAAAGTAGCTTTCGCGCGGAAATTTTTGTCTCTGCACAACAGTGAGTATTTTAGCTATAACTTTCTCTTCCGATATTTGATTGAAACAATTCAAAATGCACAAAATCTAACTCAGATGAATACAACTTTGCTAGAAATAGAAATTTTCCAATTTGGACGTTTACTATATCAAAAGTGGGTTTCAATTTTTAACTAAAAATCTGGAATATAATTTGTGCGATTGGAAATTGATTTTAATAATATTTTGATCATATTCCATTCTTTTTGAATTTTAATTCTATCCAATTATCTCATAGCAATCTTTAAAGTATCGTTTTGTGGTCCGAAATAACTATTGAATACTTGCAATTTGGTTCTCAAACTTTGAATTTTGTCATTTTTCCTTGATTTATCTTTTGTTTCTTCCAATTCCTCATTCAACCATTGCGTTTTACCTATATAATATAAAATATAATAATTTAGGATATATTTTGTCAAAAGAACTACCAAATATCGATATTTTAGGACCACAAATAAGTGTATAAAAATACATTTATCATATAGTAATTGGGAGTCCTACTAGCCCTGTAAACTTTAAGGTTTCTGGAGCTATTTGGACACAAAGACTTGTAGACTACTCTCTCCTTAAAGTTTTTGGTTGTGCAGCTTATGCACATCAAAATATTGGATCCTAGATCACTTGAGTGTATATTCTTAATATACGGAGAACAAGTAAAGGGTTACAGGTTATGTGTTAAAGAGGATATAAAGTCATATTCAGGAGAGATGTTGTGTTTAATGAGTCTCTAATGCTCTGTCTTAAAGAAATACTAAATACTTGCAAGATAAGATGTTGAAATTGAGGTGGAGACTCTTCATTTGGAAAATAATGAACTTCTGGCAAGTAGATAACAAACAAATCACACTGATGATGATGTTTCTTTACTGGTACTGGAGTTGAACAGGATCTTGCAACTTTGTCCCTTGCTTAGTATTAACTCACAAGAGATAGGCAGATCAGGCTACCTTCAAAAATTGAAAATGATGATTTTGTTTCGTTACTTACTTATCTAGATGTAACTGAGAATGAACCGAACTCCTATGAAGAAGTAATTAAGGGTAAAGATTCAGCTAAATGGTTAGCTACTTTAGAAGATGAAATGAGTTCGCTTTTTAAAAACATTAATTGGGTTTTGGTTAATGAACCTAAAGAGAAAAAGTTAGTGGACTGTGAATGGATCTTAAACTAAAGGTACTTAGATAGAGTGAGATATAAAGCTAGATTTCTAGAGAAAGGGTTCGTACAAAAGAGGATGTTGTCTGTAATGAAATCTTTTCTCATGTAGTAAAATATACTACTATATGAATCATTTTAGCACTTGTTACTCAATTCAATTGGGAATTAAATAATTTTGATGTAAAAAATGTCTTTCTATGTGGTGAGTTAGATGAAAAATTTTATATGAAACAAACTTTAGGATTCATAAAGATAACAACGATTGTCTTGTTTGTTGATTAAAGAAATCATTATATAGTTTAAAACAAGTTCCAAACTTTAGGATTATACTTGTTTCTTACTGTAAAGGAAAAAGTAGTATTAATTCACTTTATATGTTTTTTATACAGATGACATGGTATTAGCTAGTCATGATAAGAATAAAATTCAAGATATAAAAACAAGTTAAATTTGAATTTGAAATGAAAGATCATTTTGGATCTGCCAAGAAAATTTAGAAATGCAGATCTATAGAGAAAAAATGACTTGTTATACCTGAATCAACAAAACTATGTGAATAAAATACTCAAGAAATTTGGCATGTTTTTTTGCTTATCTGTTAGCTTGCAAACCATTGTTAAACTGTCATTTGAATTTTGTCCAAAAATAGAAGATGAAGTCGAAATAATGTCTACGGTACCATATGCTAATGCTATAGTTTCTTTGATGTATTTAAAAATATATTGAGGGCTTGATTTAGCTCATAGGTACTTAGCATATTTAGGTGAATCCTAGTGAAGGTCACTGCAAAGCTTTAAAATGGTTTCTAAAATACTTATAGGGAACTACAAATTTGATATTAGTGCTTAAAATGAGTAAAGATGGGGTAACTTTAAAGCTTGCTTGGAATAGGAACAATAGTAGATCATCATCTACTTATTTTTCTTCATTTTGTGTGGTACTTGAGTTGAAAATCTTAAATTCAAAAAGTTGTTGCTTTATCTTCAACCGAAGCTAAATAAATTGCTGCAGCTAATGCTATTAAAAAAATAAAAGGAATTCGTAGAATTGAAAAATAGCAACTCAATTGATATGGGAAACAAAGTTATTCCTTTAAATAAGTTAAACAACGGTTTGAAATTGTCGTGTGTTCATTCTATCTAATTGAATATACAAGTACAAAAGTATATGAATCCAGAGCTGCAACGATGCTCTATGGCACTATAATACTTCAATTCTTGGTAGAAAGGAAGAGATGTGGTGCTGTGCATGTGTGAAGTATGTGCTACCAAATTTAATATAAGCACGTTAACAAAACACGATTCTTTTTGGTGGAAGGTTTGCATTGGATGTTGACACACGGGTTGATTGACACCATTTGATCTGCTTCTAGATTCTTCTTAAGCTTAAAATTCTTCATCTAACTTCAATGTGGCTAATCGAGGGAGTGACTTGAGAGAAAACTGTTTGCAGCCTTTGTGTTATTCGTATTCTCCCTCAAAACCCTCATTCAAGATTCTGATCTTCTAATTTTTTGTTTCTTACTTTGTTAGAATATGTAAGCAGTAGAGGATATGTAAGCAGCAAAGGATTGAACAAAGCATCAACGGTTTCAGCAAGCGTCCCAGCAAGTGTCCAGCTCAGTTCAAACCAATATGGAGCCAAAGTTTGTTAGGAAGTAGTTATGTACAGTTGTCAAGTTAGTTGGTTAGTTTTGTTTATTTAAAGGCTACCATTGTAATGATGACTTGATTTTTTTGCTTCAATTGAAATGAGAATGCAGTCTTCATTTCTCAATTTCTTTCTCTTTCAACATACTTGGTGTGAGATTAATAAGAACTGTATGTTCTTTGTTTTAGTTGGTTCAGAAAATAATACAAATTAGGGTTTTAGTGTTCTTGGTGAATGGTAATTGTAGGGGTTGTTTGAATACTTTAAAGATAAGTCTTAAGTGGCTTTATCTATGTAATTTGTGTTAGGAAAAATATTAATTTGTCATATGAGCCTACATATGTAATTAATTATGTATAAATATTATTTTAAAGTTAAACCCAAAATTATAGTGATCTAATAAAGAATTCATGTTCTCTTTGTTGGTTTCTAGTCATTTTCAGTTTTTAATTTTCAAAAACACTAAAAACACGTTTACTTATCTATATACATAAATAAATTTCCAAAAATGATTTTAAAATTTACAAAGAAAATGGAAAACATCAAAAAAAAGTCGTTTTGACTGTTTTCAGTTAAAACCAAGCCAAAACTTCAATTTTTTTATTTTTGAAAACAAATTTTCAAAATGACAAAAAGAACACATTTTTAACAATTTTAAATTGGACACTCAAAACACAAAACTCAAAATGGATGCAAAACTCAAAACTGAAAACTGAAATACGAAGAGAACAGCCCCTAAGTATTTGGACTTTGGACATCTAAATAAAGTATGAGTCGGACCAGATCCATTAATGTTACGAAGGGTCGAATACATATTGAAACTATATGTAGGATTCTGGTTCCCAATTCATATGCAATTTCTCATTTTCTGTGTTATCACATCAATACAAGAATATAAGAGAAAACATATTAAACAAGAAGATCCAAAAGCCCACGATCAAGAAGAAGGAATTAACACAATCAAGATTATGGAGCAAAAGTCAAAAATCAAGAACAAGAACTAAACAATCAAAATGAGTCAATATTCGAGATTTAAGATCCGCAATCAATATCTAATATTAAAGAATTATTCACAATGAATCAAGGTATGTTTCGCATTAAATAATTCTCTTGGTGATTTGACTAGAGGATCTTGGCAATAAAATAATTAGGTTTTCAAACTCTTGAAATTTAAAGTTTTATAAAATTCCAACAAGTGGTATTAGAGTCAACTACATATTAAACCTTGAGATTCAAGAAAGAATGATTGAAATTTATATTTCTGATTTCTCAATTTTAGGATGTAAATTTTAGCCCTAAATTTCAAATTAAGGACTTTTTTTGGGTATTTGAACTTGAGTATGGTTATAATTTATTTTTTATTTTTATTTTTGGGAATGAATGCAATCTTCAAACATTTTGATATTTTATTCTGGAGTTTTAATTAATATGAGAATGGATCAAGGAATCTTAATCCATATTTCTTACTTTTGGAAAAACCAGGTGTATGGTTTTAATTCTGGTGGTATAAATGAATCTTATAGAAAGATTTAATTGTCATGTCATGCATTCACCTTAAATGATTAGAAACAATTTCATTTTGGATCAATTTGTAGCTAGCCATGTTAACGAGTCGAGCCGAGCTGAGCCATGAGCAGAAACTCGAAGCTCGAGCTCGGCTCAAGCAAAACATGGTCGAGCTTTTTTGGAACCAAGCCGAGCCGAGCAAAATCTTGGCCAAAAAAATGAAGCTCAGCCGAGCCTTAATAGGCCGATATGAGCTTGGGCCTAACCGGCTCAATTTTTTTTGCAGGCAGCTTTCAATTTATTTTTTTCTAAAACGGACAGGCTCGTGTGGGCCAGCCCGAGCTCGAGCCGATGTCCTAAAATAGGGCTCGGGCTTTTTCAAAGTCGAGCCGACGAGCTTTTTTGTCATCCCTATTGATAGCCGACAATAAATGATGATTTTATTTGGTGGCATGTGCAATTGTTTTTTGTTTGGAAAGAAATTGAGAATTGTGGCTGCTACCTGCCGGGCAGTGCTGTGGCGTCGTAGCTTCCACTTTCGGGCATTGTGGCGCCAACTTGTTGTTTCTAATTTTTTTAAGAAAAAAATTAAAAGGTAAGGAGTAATCAGTTTTAAAACTTGGTAGTTAAAATTTCTTTCGGATTACTAAATTTCTAAAATAGATTAATCGAAACAACATGTTACCAAAATAACATCTCTTGTATAAATTGATTTATTTGGAATATTAAGATTGTTGTGTGCATGTAATTCGTGCGGGTATTGATCGGCCAAAGGAAGGTAGATATTTGGCAAAGTTATTTACATATACGTGGTAATAAATATGTGACAATTATAAATTTTTTTATTCAATGAATTGGTCCATAGATAGACTTGGTGTTTGACATGGTTTATTATCAATATTTGATACCTACACTAAGAGCACCACTTACAAGTTGATATTTCTATTTAAAAACTAAATATCAATATTATGTCTAGTCTCTTGTGATTGGGCCCAGCATTATTTGAATTTATTGATTGCTCAATATGGATTTTCGCGTGAACATGTTAATTATGTTTAAGTTTTCTATTCAGTTAATCAATCAACCTCTGCTATATTTGCCAACATCAATTCAATTTATGTGCTTGAACCAAAGTTTAAGGGCTGCAAAGCGAACATTTGTATCATTCTTAGCGGCATGGATCTAGACCTTGCGTTAATGACTAAACAATATAGTTTCACTAATAAAAAGGAAAATCGGGTAAGTAGGATCATTCAAACCGCATAAGCCTTATGATCATGAAGCATGGAATTCCAGCAACATTCAGTAGCACTGTGTTCGATAAGGTAACTACTGCCAATGAATCTCTTGAAGAAACTGAAAAATGCTTTGTAAAAGGCGATAAAATGGAAACTAGTACGCTTCTGGAGAACATGATTTCACTAAAGTATAAGGCTAAAGAAAACATAAGGTATCATGGATATGTTTCATCTTATTTCAAAACTAAAGGCATTAAAATTTGAGCTATCTGATGAATTGCTCGTGCATTTGGTTTTTATTTCTATTAATGCACAATTCGACTAATTTAAGGTCAGTTATGACTATCAAAAGAAGGAAGTTGAATCTTAATGACCTCATTTCATATTATATGTAAGAAGAAGAAATGTTAAAACAAGAGAGAACTGAAAGTGCTCAATCTGGTTCAGCTAAAAAGAAACAACAAAAGCCTGAAAAAGATAAATCATCTGACTATTACTTTTGTGAATAACTGGGACACATGAAGAGAGATTGTACTAAATGTCATGCTTGACGTGTAAAGAAAAGTACGCTTCGCACTTTGGTTTGTTTTGTAGTTAGTTTAGTTTCAATACCAAAACACTAGGTAAATAAATTCTAGAGCCACTATTCATATTAGTGTATCTATGCAGGATTGCTTGAACAGTCGAAAGCCATTGATGCTAAAATATTTATATATGTAGGCAAAGGAAAATCAGTTAAAGTTGAGCCTATATGGATTTTTAGGTTATCATTAAATATTGGTTTTTATTTGGATTTGAAAAAAAAACATTTACGGTACCATCTTTTAGACGAAATGTGGTTTCTATTTCTACATTGGACAAATTCGATTACTCTTGCTCAGTTGAAAATGGTCAATTTAGTATTTTCTTGATTTAAATATTGTGGATGTAGTTTTTTATCTCGTTATGATAACATATATTTACTTAGGGTTATGCTACATGTACATAATTTTTTACATAATCGTTTACACCCTCCTCACATTAAAAGGTGGGGACCACGAGCCGTCATTTTAAAACACACACGGGACCCGCACACATTGTGAGAGGGGGTACACCATTCGGTACACTNCCATTATGTACAAGTGGATTTTCCCATTTACTTAATATGGTTGCCTTTTATAAAGAAACCTTACATGTAAATTCGCGTTGTATTAAACATAAATTAATTAATGAAAATTTTACTTCGTTATAGCACAAGCGTTTAGGTCACATTTCTCAAAAAAATGAAAAAAGCTTCTATCGGAAGGAATTCTTGATCCCGTTCATTTTTCGGAATTAAGTGTTTATATTAATTACATTAAAATATATATATATATATATATATATATATATATATATATATATATATATATATTAGGTGCCAATAGAACTTTAGACTTCTTAGAACTAATTCGTACAGATATCAGTAGGTATTTCCTTCGACTTCATGGAATGGTAAACTGTCATTTATTGCGTTCATAGATAATTTTTTTTCTTTATGGCTACGTGTATTTCATTCATGAGAAATCCCTATGACTAGACATGTTCAAGGCTTTTAAGGTTGTGGTTGAAAATCAACTCAACAAAAAAATAAAACACTTCAGATCTACCCATGGTAGTGAATACTATGGCAGATATGATGGATCAGGATAATAATGTCCAGTGCATTTTCCTAAATTTCTAGAGAAATGTGGAATCGTCACACAATACAGCATAACAGGTCCCTAGCATGAATTCTGTTACTGAGAGATGTAACAGAACATTTAAGAACATGGTAAGGAGTATAATTAGTCATTTCACTTTGCCAAATCTCTCTTAGAAGAAGAACTAAAGACCGCATCTTAAATTCTCAATAAAATTCCACGCAAAGCAACTATTATGAGGTTACAAATTTTTAAAGATCTCGCTATTAGGTCAGTTTTCGCAACGAGAAATGTTCAATTCTTTGATGATGTAGAGTTTGCGAGAGAAAATAAGGTTTTAAAGTTAATGATTTGTCTTTGAGATATAATATGTATACATCATTTCTGTTGCAATTGACAATTATCAGGATCATAGATAAATTCTTGTTTTAGATCTTTTTCAAGATGTAATTTTGGATCAAGACAATATTACAAAATTCCATGTACACAATAAAAAGATTGTTCCAGAAAAACAAAGTCAACAATCTCAATAACAAATACCATTAAGGAAATTTAATAGAGAAATGAGAAGGGCAATTTCTGATGACTTTATAGTCTCTCTCCAAAAATATGATGATAGCATTTGATTGATGGAAGAATATCTAATCAATCAGATTTCATCAAACCATACTAATGAATAATTTTCAAGAGTGGATTGATGCCGTAAATAAAGAGGTGAAGTCCACGAAAGACAATGATGATTGAAAATTTATCCCAGGCCTGAAGGTGTGAAGACCATTGATTGTAAATGGATATTTAAAACTAAGAGAGATTCAAAGGTTGATGTGAAGAGATATAAGGCTCGTCTTATTACAAATGACTTTACTCAAAATGAAGACATTAAGTTTAAAGAGACTTTTTCTCTGATTTCTGCGAAAGGCTCTTTTAGGACAATTATGTCACTTGTGAAACATTTTTTTATCTTAAACTACATCATATGATTTACAAATTTAAGAAATTCATCTATAAATTAAAGCGAGCTTATCATCAATGATTTAACAAATTTCATCAAATAATTATCTCATTTAGTTTTTATATTAATGCAGTTGATGGTTGAGTATATCACAAGTTCAGGAGAAGTAAGCACATTTTTTATGTTAGTTGTTAATAACATATTGCCTACAATGATATATGTTTATTGCACGAAATAAAGAGATTTCTATCATTAAATTTTGAAATGAAAGATCTTGATGATGCCTTTTTGTGTTAGGGATATAAATACACCCGGATCGTTCTCGAGGTATTTTTGAATTATCATAAAAGAGTTATATCAATAAAGTTCTTAAAAGATTTGAGATGCAGGAATGTAAATCATGTGATAGCCCTATTGCTAAGGGAGACAGTTTTAGTCTCAATCAATGCCCTAAGAGTAATCTTAAACAAAAAGAAAAACATAAAATTTCATTGCTTCAGCAGTTGGGAGTTTAATATATGCTTAGAATTACATAGATTCGGATATAGCATCCAATATTTGAATGTTGGTCAGATATTTAAGTAACTACAAGATGGATATTTAAAAAGCAACCAAGTGAGTTATTCAGTATTTATAGAGATCTGAGGGTTACATGATCACATACAGGAAATCAGACCAATCTTCATCATTGGATATTCTGATTCTGAT
Source organism: Fraxinus sp. D2006-0159 (assembly GCA_903798375.1). Lineage (NCBI taxonomy): Eukaryota > Viridiplantae > Streptophyta > Magnoliopsida > Lamiales > Oleaceae > Fraxinus > Fraxinus sp. D2006-0159. Next base: position 18,706 of record CAIGRQ010046603.1, read on the forward strand.
CATGAAATATGACTGTGGAATTTTGTCACTAGGCTGCATATTTTGGATGGAATTGAAAGACCACTTAAGATATTATATGACAATACTAGTCTTGTATTCCCATAGGAGCTCAATGATGTCAGAGTTTTTAATTGAGCTCCTAGTTATTAAAGAAAAAGCTCAAAATGATCAAGTTTCTATAAAGCATATTGGGACAAACTCTATGTTTATGAATCCATTTACTAAATGGCTATTACCCAAGTTTCTATGTATGTACACATGAGTGTTGCGTCTTTTGATAATATGTCAATTTAATGGGAGTTTGTATTTGGATGTTGTTCATTTTAGGTACATAATTTTATCCGTGGATATTTAGTTTATTTTAGCAATAAACTATTCAATTTAGTTTCACTTTGATTAAAGTTTTAAGTTTGATCTCATTAAAGAATAAGATATGACCAATTGAAAATAGCCATGTTTAGATCACATTATATGTAATTTTCATGCTACACATCCATATTTAATATATGTCGTTTGATTGTATTGATATATGTGACCATTGAGTGTTTAGTTATGATAATTGTAACGAATACCACTTTAATTCTACATTGACATAATTGATGGAAGAGATTGTTCGGAGATGATTTTGGCTATGATAGAAAAACATTTGAGCTCATAAGGTTATACACATTTACAAGGTAACATATATAGCCCAAGTGAAAGATTGTTGGGAAAATATTAAATTGTCTTGTGGGCCTATATATGTAATTAATTGTGCATAAATGTTATCTTAAAGTTAAGTCCAAAATTAAAATGATCTAATAACGAGTTAAGTAATTGGGCTTTGAACATCTAAATAAAGTGTGGGGCGAATTATATGTGTAGAGACCAGATCCATTAGGGTTGTATTTGACGATGTGTCAAATATATATCGAAACTATATATAAAGTTATGATCATTAATTCATATGCAAGAATATAAAAGAAAACATATTAAAAAGGAAGATCAAAAATACCTACGATCAAGAAGAATGAATTGACACGATCAAGATTATGGAGTAAGAAGTCAAAATCGAGAACATGAACTTAAGAATCCAAAGGAGCCAATATTCAATATTCAAAATCCGGAATCAATATCCATTATTAAAGAATTATTCTCAATGAATCAAAGTATGTTCCATACTAAATAATTCTTTTGGTGATTTGACTGGAGGGTTTTGGTAATAAAATAATTAGGTTTTCTAGTTTTTGAAATTTAAAGTTTTATAAAATTCTAACAATTTGTACATTTGTATCCTTGGTGTCATGTTGAGGCTTTTCTACTGCGAAGAGCATTATCCACTTTTTTGGAAGCTTAACAAGGAATTAGGTGTTGCAAGTGGTCATCGAACTTCTGTGCTCTAATTAAAAAAAAACACAAAAAAAAAAAAGAATCCTTGTATTCATTTTAATTTCTGCACTTTTAATTCTTTAATATGTTTGATTTTGTTAGTTTAATCTCATGATATAAAAATAGGGATATATCGAATAAAAATTTACATAAGAAGTGCTTTTGAGAAACTGCCACACGAAATAGTAAGAGCACAAGAGTCAGTAAAATCAAAGATTATTGATAAGTGTAGATTTTACACTTATTATTGGCGCTAAATTATGATATTTTGTTGTCTTTTGAATTAAATTCTACTTAATTTGTGTTAAATTGTATTTTGTAGGTAAAACTTTATGTTTATTGGAGAATTGGAGAAAAGAGGCAAAATAGTGGAAGAATGACAACATTCAAAGTACAATGACT